>SAUE01000024.1:58682-79943 GCA_009724625.1 Deladenus siricidicola
TTTGCGTCTTCGGTTTATTGTTCACAGCACTCGTTTCGAAGAATTTTTCGAACCATCGTCGAATGGATTTGCCATTCGAGGTACGAACACGATGTACAAACTTGTTACGATACTGACGTTGAAAAGTTGTAGGCGAACCAGACATTCCATACCAGATGACACACCAACACTTTTGGTCCACAGAATAATCCATTTATGAAAAAAATGCACAAATTTTTAAACGATCACTACAGAGCTAATTTTGAACATTTCTGCACAGATTTGGTGTCAAACAAATTCTCAGAGTCTTGGGAATCGAACAAAAAAAGAATTATGAAATTTGGTTAAAAAATAAAAAAGTTATGGCAAAAAAAATTTGGCAGCCAATTTGGGCCACCCTGTATTTATTTTTGGCAGCGAAAATGTAGCTTGAGTTATAATAAAGTACCACAATTTAAGAATAAGGATTCGTCCTCTTTCCAGAGCTTCCAGATTTTTCTTTTTGCGAGCTTCAGTAATTACTTACGTAACTAGGTGAAAATATTGGAAATTGACTTTCAAATTACTTAAAAAAATACATTCAAATTTTTTGATTTGATGTTCATGATGTACACGTCAGCATACTATATATAGGCGTGGCATTATTTATTTCGTCCAATCAGCTTTGGACACTTTGAAATATTTTACTAGGACTAGTCCCTTTATGCCACCAAGAATTTTATTGTGTGCGTTGTGTTCCCAAAATGTTCCTTTGCTCCAACTCATTCGTTATTTTTCATTTTTAAACTACATACTGTTTCAATAATCACAAAAACAAATTTTCGTTTTTTCTCATATACTAGAAATAACGATTTTTCGGCCATTTTTCAATTTATTCGTGTGGTGGATGGTTGTGTTATTGTTTTGCTCTTAATTTTTCAACAAATTTGATTCTTTTTGGATTTGTGGTTCGAATTATTAAGTAGTAGCCTGATGGGCTTGAATTCTTTCCCTAAATAGTTTTTGACATGTTGAACCCTTTTTTAACCGTTTTCGACTTATTTATCATGAATTCGCCACTGACGACTATTTGTAAATTGGGTATTCTTGTCTACCATCCTTTTATTTTTGGCTCTAATTTTATTGACCTTTACTGATTGAATTTAGACAGATAATGAGGGGAGTGGGTCTTCTCCTAACGATATTCTTTGTCGGTGGCGTATTGTCTAGCGACGTGTTGGAATACACGGACGCCAATTTTGAGGCAGAAATCGGGGCTCACGACATTACCCTTGTCGAGTTTTATGCGCCGTGGTAGGTTCTTCTAGTACCAACGCGAATAAAACTTATTGATTGCTTTTTGAGTATTAAACTAACACAACATATTGGAATTTTGGAAACCACTTCGATATATTAACCGTAGACGATTGCTATTCTCACTTACAGGTGTGGACATTGCAAGAGATTGGCTCCGGAGTATGAGAAGGCTGCTACAAAGCTGAAGAACAATGATCCGCCAGTGCCGTTGATCAAGGTTTATTTTTATTTTCAGTTATTGAGGGAATTTTTAATGCTAGTTCTCATTTAATTGGATTTACGAAGTTCACGTACAGTCAAATGTTTAGGAGTGAGCTTTTGCCAATTATTTTCAGCTAGATATGATTATTATGTATAATTTTGTTACTATGATAGGTTGATTGTACTGCTGAGAAAGACACTTGCTCAAAATATGGCGTTTCCGGATATCCCACACTGAAAATCTTTCGACGTGGCGAACCAGTGGAATACGACGGTCCCCGAGAAGCTGAAGGAATTGTGAAGGTGATTATTTGTATTTTTCGTTTAATTCCGGCGTTATAAGATCACACGATTACGTTCTTAGTAATTGTGAGTACATTCGACGCCGAAAGTATGATTAAGCATTTTTATTGAATTTTTGTGAGGTTGTTTTATCTTATAAAACAATGAATTGCTAACATTTAGAACAATTAATGGTATAATTAAGGAATGTAGTTACCACACGAAATCGCCCAAAAACAGCTCTATAGGTTTCCAAATGTGCTAAAAACGATGGAAACGACAAAAAAATCAGCGGAAACGCATTTCTGGGCCGCCAGGGTCATCCAAAGCGTCCAAAACCACAGGGGGAGACCAAGCTATTATTTTAGAGAAAAAAAAATTTTTTTGCTTGAAATCGTTTCAAAACAACTCCACAACCCCTAGTTGGCAAGTCTCGTGGCTATGCGGAGCCTTAGGCGAGTAGAGTAGGCAAGTCTCATTTCTGAGTTGTTTTGAAACGATTTCAAGCAAAAAAATTATAGCTTGGTCCCTCTGTGGTTTTTAGTTTATGATGACCCTGGCGTGTCAGGGTCAGAAATGCTTTTCCGCTGATTTTTTTGTTGTTTCTATCGTTTTTAGCACATTTACGAACCTATAGAGCTTTTTGGGCGATTTCGGGTGGTAATCATATTCCTTAATTACTCCCAATTAATTGCTTACCCTGCTTTTTAATTATCTCTATTAAAGGATACGGGGTTTATTAATAATGTGTTATTTTTATTACAATGTTGAACGATAATTGGGATATTTTAAATTAAAATTAGGATACTTCCAATTGAACTACTGGGAGATGGTAACATTATATTAGATTGTAGCAAAATATAGTCTAATCGAAAGTGTCTTAATTTTAAATGCACTTTTGAATCAACATTCTGAAATTTGAATTGTGATGACTAATAATTAATTTGTTTGCTAAAGGATTTTACTGTTTTAGTATCTTCGTGGACAAACTGGACCCAGTTCCAAAGAACTTAAATCGGTTGCGGACTTCGATAAATTTGTTGACCACGAGGATGTTGGTGTTGTTGGTTTCTTTGACAGTGAAAGCAAATTGAAGGATTCGTACTTGAAAGGTATAATTCTTAGTTTTATTCAGTGTCTGGATCAGAAATTTTCCATGGGAAGCAAGAGCCAAAAATAAAAGTTAATGATGTTTTTGGAACGCTTTCGATAAGTTCTTTATTTCGGCACTAAAAAGGAAAGAACAATTAAAAAATTTTTTGGTTGGAGGCTAGCTTACCACCCTAATTGGTTTGTTATATATATATATATNATATATATATATATATATATATATATATATATAATTTTTGCAAAAAAATTTCCCGAAAGTGGGGAATTTTTTTGCTAAGTTTTTGGTTTTAGTTGCTGATACTGAGCGTGATCGATTTCGCTTTGCTCACACCACTGCAAAGGACATCCTTGAGAAAGCCGGATTTAACGAGTAGGTTTTGAATGAATGTTGCTGAGGAAATGGTGTCTAATAGGATACATTTACAAACTTTTACATCGTCTTTATATACGATATTATATTTTAGCGATATTATCGTTTATGTGCCTAAGAAGTTCCACAACAAGTTTGAGCCTAATGAATACAAGTACGACGGAAATTACGACACGGACAAAATCAAGAATTTCCTCATTCATGAAACGTGAGTTTTTAACATATTTTGAGACCTATTTTTTCGAATTGTTTAAATTATGACAATTCAATTAAAAAAGTTTTACATTTTTAAATGGTAACTTTTATAGAACTGGTTTGGCTGGAATTCGTACTCAAGCTAATGTTTATCAGTTTGGAAAGAGGCCTTTGTTTGTCGTCTATTACGCAGTTGACTACGTTAAGGATCCTAAAGGTATGCGTTTGCTTATAAAACAGTTTGAGTTATTTAATATTTTTTTGATTTTTTTTAATTTGATGTTTTGTTTTGTAAATGCATGGTAATTTTAGAAAAAAATAATATTGCAATTTAAGGCTCAAACTATTGGCGAAACCGTGTTTTGAAAGTTGCGCAGGACTACAAACGCAAAGCTTTCTTTGCAGTCAGCAGTAAAGAAGAATTTGCTTCGGTTTGTTAATTTGCAATTTTCAAAGAACCAGCGGCCTAAAGGCCGCTGCTAAAAAGGAAGTGCTTGGGCCGCGCGGAACTCAAATTACAAAAACAAAAATTACAAAATAATAGAAGGCGCTGGCGCGCCTTGGCCTGATTCTAGCAGTTTTAAAAGTGAAAACGTTAAAAAAACCCAGCAAAAAAACATAGCTTTTACGTGAAACGGAAGTCAAAAAAGTAAAATTCAGCGTTTTTTAAATTTTTTTAAATCGGAAAAAATGTTTGATCCCAAAAGGGATTGAACCCAAAAAGAGTGAAAATTTCGGACCTGGAATAAAACCACTACACTACAAAACAGGCAAATCTTTAATGAAATGATATATAAGTGATATTTATGCAAAAGGAAATAATTACAATTTGCGCAATTTTCGTTCCAGAGTAAACCAATTTCTACGAAACTTTTTTAGTTAAACAGCTAATAACGTGGTGGTGTTTCATTTCTTTGGAGACTAAGCGATTGGAGCTTATTTTCAATACGAAATTTGCATATAAATTCAAAAAAGAATTTTTTTTACGTATTTTACAAAACCGCGTCAATTTTCGCAATCCGCTATTTTTCTATTCCAAAAACATATCTAGAAAAAAAGGTGGATGTGTCTTCATTATGATATGAACATTGAGCGCGGTTTTGCGATCCGCGCCGCCCGAAAACCCCACTTTTTCGGGTACGAGGAAATCCATTTTTGATAGAAGAAACACCTTTCTTTAGAACTTTTCTAATTGTCAAACAAAAAACATGTGAAAAAGTCAAAAAACCGCCAATGAAGGTAAAAAAAGTAAAAATTCTCGGACATGCTATGCTAAAAAAAATTTTCAGTACCTAATTCAAAAATCCCTAATACGAAAAGTTGCGTATTGGTAAGCTCTCGAGGTCCCAAGAGTTATGTGGCGATCGGTTACATGCACGGCTCGTGAAAACTCTGCGCGTGTTTTGTTGGTTTGGGGTGGTTGCGTTTGGGTCAACAAAACCATGACTTTTTGTTGACAATTATTATTTTAAAACATTTGGGCGGCAAGAAGATACGGTGGCGAAAAAACGCGTCAAAAATAAAACTCAAAATTTCGAAAAAAGTTGACCGTAAAAATGGAAGTTGGGCGTAAAAAATTTTCGAATTCGGTCTCGCGAGTATTTTTCCCATATGCGCGTCCGAAAAATGCGTAATTTGCAAATTAGCGTCAAGCGAAGTTTTTACGCGTTCGAAAGTTCTCTGTTGTTTAGCGTTTTTTGGCTGGTTTATTTATATTATTATAATCCGAAGATAATTCAATTAATAAATTATAGGAAATCGATCAAAATGGATTGAGCGATCGTAAAGATAGCGACAAACCTTTGGTCGTTGCATTGACGCAAGACGGCAAATACCCTTTAAATAAGGAATTCAGGTAATTTTTTAAAAATTTTTTTGAGTTTAAAAAGTTTTCTTCGTTCTTGTCTGTTACAGATATCTAGAAACATTTGAATATGTGTTTTTGAGATTTATATGTTCATTTTTTACTCAAAAATTCTTAACGTTTATATTAAATAGCGCAGTATTGATTTCAGTGTGCATACCTGTGTGTAACGAAAATAGATTTGAAATACCGAAAATTTTTTATTTCAGTTATTTTTTATACGCTTTGTTTGATCTTTTGAAAAATGTGCAAAGTTATTTGGCAATTCTTTTTATTACAAACCAAAATTTTTGCTCAAGATGAGCTGGCTGTCTGACTTGGTCGATGTTAACTCTTTTTGTGCGCAAGTTTGGACTTTTTTGATTTTAGTTTTTTGTAGTTTCTGTATATTTTCGTTCATATATACGTATATCCCGAAAATCGAAAATTTTTACACCTTCGTAAATTAAATCACGAAAGTAATTTTTTTTTTGATGTTTGAAACGAATCTAATTGCAATGGTTTTTTATACACCGCCCTCTTCCTAAATATTCTACTGGTTGGTTTGTACAATTTGCAGGCGTAATCGCATTGAGTTAAGTAAGGGCTTGATAATTTTATGGTTGCATTAATGAATTTGTTTCATTATTAATGTAACGTTTTCAAAACTGCTTCATTTTTATCTAACACCCGATTCGTTATATTTTGTACTTCTAACTAAAGTTATTTTTGATTTGATTATTCTTCCTGTTTTGAGATTGTTTTCTTTATGTAAGAGCCCAAAAGTTGCCAATTTTGGTAGGTGGACAAAACTAAATGTTTGTAACGTGTCGCGGTGTACTATTTTCATTTGTCGACTTGTGATAATCAATCGCACTGATGAACATTACATAATGTGTAGCATTACATAATGATCATTTGTTTTTTACTGTTAATCAAAACACATCTGAAAAAAAATTGTCACGGCGATACCCTGATCGCCCAAATTTGAGCGCATCTTTAATAATTATTTTCGAACTCACAAATTCACACGCGCGAAAATTATTATTTTTTGTTTAAATCGCCAATCCAGCGCTTAAAGATTCGTTATATGAACCATATTTTCCTGTTTGTTATAAATGTATGTAGGATATGTAGAGGAATTTTGGCGCTTCTTTTCTGAAAATATTAATTGAAAATTTTTAAAAAAGTTAATTAAAATGTCTATTTTTTATTTACTTCATTTTAAAAATTTTTTTGGTTTTACTCAGACTAACTGAAAATGAAATATTTTCAGTCTAATCAAAATTATTCAAAAATCTGTAGAAATTAATTAAAAATGTAGGAATGAAAAATTTGTTTGAAAAAATGTTCGGAATTTGGTACATTTGCATTTCCAAAAACTTCTTTGTTTAATTGCTGGGTGCAATTGTTGCAAAAATGCTTTTGCGATTTAAACAACATTTTTCAATTTTTCTTTTCAAATTAATTTCAAATGCGTGACGTAGAAACTGTTCACTTTATTTAGAAAAGTGAAAACTTCAACTGAAACGCCATTCGTTTTGAAATGACGCGGAAAAATTATTGACTCAAAATTTGTATTTTGTTCTTAAATCTTGATATAATTTATTTCGAGTCAGAAAATTTTCCGCATCATTTCAAAACGAATCACGAATTACATTCATACCCCCCCCCCCCCACCGGTTTTGGGAGGATCTTATGGACCTAACTGTAGCAGTTATTTTACAGGGTGACACAAAAAAGTGACCTTTAGAAAAAAATAAAATTTTTTATTTTTCAACAAAAACAATAAACTGATCATAACATATTCAGTGGGTTTCAAAGTGGTCCCCTTGCGCGTCTCGGCAAAGCACCAAACGCAGCCGAAAATTTTCTGCCGCGCGACGCACCTATTTCGGTGACAATCGGTGCCACTACCGGCGCAGCATTTTTTTTAAACGACTCCAAACTTTTGTGGGGCTTCGCACAGACCTTGTCCTCCAAAATTAACCATATGTTGCCTTGTGGGTCGCCGTATAGTCTCGCTGCAACGTCCAATTCACATCGTTAAAGTTTAACTGCGATACACTTCTTAGTTGATTTTGACCCCCTGATCCACGAAAACCCGGGGGTTGGTGCTGCTGGCGCACATCCCCCCCCCCCAAACCATCACCAACTTCGGATTTTGCCAGTGTTCGATAATGGCCGACGCGCTGGGAGCCTCTGCCAGCTCTTGCCGTTTTGGAGTTCGCTTTTTTTTTGGAGTTGCCGTTCACTTATTGTGCGATGAACAGCTCTCGTCCCGCGAAGAGGATTTTGTCCCACTGAAGAGGAGCGTCTCGACGAATGAGTCGGTTGCATTTTTTGAAGCCGTTGTTATTGTCGGTGAGGAACTGAACTTTTTGGAGCTTGAAGAGCTTGAGATCTGACAGACTACTTTACCCCCCGAAAACCCCGATTTCCGCCCAACGCGAACTCGAACGCGTTTCCGGTTCTCAGCAATTATCAAAATGCGATTTCTACCGCTTCTTGGATAGCGGCCAGTATGACCAATCTCCTCAATTTTGGACTTGTCGACGCCGAGCATTCGCGCAGTGTTGATCGGGCGCTTCTTCAGCTCATGTAACACCAAAAAATTTTCCCCTTAGTTTGACATCTGACAAAAAGTAGCTTAAATGTGTTAAAAAATGTTGAAACAACAAACGTAATATTTTTAATGGAGAATCGAATAAAAACAGTAAAAGCTTTCAATCTTTTAAAAACATTCGTGCTAGGACCAAGTTTTTTTGTGTCACCCTGTAAATCAGAATTACTTTTACGTTATCACAAATGGCATAAAATATTTTGAATTATGAATGTGTGATTTTGAATTTTTTGAAGTGGGATTCTGATTTGAAATTTTTTACGTCGTTTTTTTGTCATTTGTTTGTTTTTGTTGTTCGGTTAACGCTGTGAAATTTAAATATTTAAATAGAATATGAAAATTTAGCGTCGAAAATCTGAAACAATTCGTGGAGGATGTTTTGGCCGGAAATGCCGAACCCTACGTCAAGAGTGAGCCAGTACCAACAGAGCAGGGTAACCTCAAAGTTGCGGTTGGGAAAAATTTCAAAGAGCTCATCACAGATGCGGATCAGGATGTTCTCATTGAATTTTATGCTCCGTGGTGCGGACACTGCAAGCAGCTTGCTCCGAAGTATGAAGAGTTGGCTGCAAAGGTAATTAATTTTTATTTTTCATTCTGTTGCTGATTTTATATTGTTGATATTAGCATACATTATTTATGTGTTTTGAATTTGTAGTTGGCTGATGAAGATGTGATTATTGCAAAAATGGATGCTACTAGCAATGATGTCCCTCCGCAATTCGAAGTTCGAGGGTAAGCTATATTAATGTTTTTTGTTCGTTTTTAATTATATTTTCGGGGCATTATTTCCAATTCTTATTCATTTATTTTTTAAATTCATTTCAAATTTACTTTCAGCATTAAATTTTACTTTTAAATTTACTTGTGAGCTGTTGGCAAATCAACACATATGTATTTTCAGATTCCCGACCATTTTCTGGCTTCCGAAAAACGACAAGCAGAATCCTGTCCCATATAGCGGCGGTCGTGAAGTAAAGGATTTCATCAAATACATTGCAAAACACTCGACGGACGGTCTCTCTGGCTACGACCGCAACGGCAAAAAGCAGAAAAATAAGGAAGATCTTTGAAGAGAATTTTAGATTTTCTTTGACATTTGACTCTTGAAAATTTATCTGGATTTAAAATACTCTATTCAAATCTTAAGCGGGCACTTCCTCTTCTTATTCATCTTGATAATTTATTGATAAATTATATCTATTAGCCAAAGCTTTCTGCTTTGAGTTTGACTTTTTTTACTTAGCGTAGCTAAACTTAAATCCTTTCGGAATTTATGAACTTAATTTATTAAATTGTTGTTTATATGTTGTTGTGCCTTCGGATTCTTCGTTTTTAATGGTATTGATATTTAGATGCATCGATATAATAAATTTAATTAAATTTATATGTTGCTCAATTGTAAATGCACTCCAAAATATGATTTGAATTTCGCGGTTTTCACAGGAATGAAAAATGAATTTTAAAACGAAAAAACACTAAATTTTACAAGTTTTTCTGAAAGCATGCTCTGGCTATTTGTGATCTGCTCAGATTAGTCACAGCTCCCGCTTTTAATGCGTTGTGTATTGTCGAGGACCTGCCCTGGTCCCGGGATCCACCTGTTGGTCTCGATCATCATTTAATATTTAAACATATTTGTATTGTTTTTATAAAGGCTATTTCGTGATCAATGTCAAGTGCAGTGTTCCACTACGTTTCCAAAATTTCAGAATTCATTTATTAAATAGTATGTATGTTCATTGTTTAGGATTTTTCCACACTTTCGTCAAAAGCTTAGGACGCTAACGCTAAAGTTGGCTCATCATAATTGCAAGTTTTGCTCACCGTAAAATTAAACGAATTTCAAAAGTTGGTTGGCGAACGCAGCGCTAAGGCTATGGCACCAAAAAAAGTTACGCGCTCGACGCCACGTGACGGCAGTGCGGGCGGCAGCGCAAAAGGTGCGCCCCCGAAAATCCGTATATCAACGCGAAAAAAGCGTAAAAATGAAGACTCCGACGAGGAAAGTGAGAATCCAAGATATTTTGAGTTTATTTTTCATGAAATTTTTTATTCAAGTGGAGTTTAGTTTCACCACCTAAAACCGTCTGAATTGCTATCAAAGCGGTTTAGAAAGTCGCGCAATAAAAGCATATAAGACCCGGAAAGATTTGGTTTCACTATACTTTTCATACTGTTTAGACGGTTATTAAAATAAATTTATTATTATTTCAACTTTACCATCATTTCTTCAGCAATATTTTATTTTTTTTGTTTTGTCAAAAAAAATAACGTCCAAATTTCAAAAGCAAGCTGATATTTCAAAGGCAAGATGACCGATTTTTGAAAAAAGCCTTTGCAACTTGCAATTGCAAGTGTTTTTGATTCATTCTTGTTTGTTCGTCTTGAGTGAGTGATCGGGTCCGTTTTCGTCGGTGATCAGTTTTGATAGATTTTAGTTTTTTAAGTGTATGCTAGTGTAAAATTGCGCGTAATGCGACAATGTGAATTGGTAATTTTTAAGCGTGAAATGTGCTGAAAGCTAGGATTTTGTATAAATAGCAGATCGATTTTTTATGACTTCAAAAACGAGGCTAGTGTCCTTTCCGGTCTGCTATTTTTGTTGAATCGTTACTTTTTAGACATTTTACGATTGAAAACTGTTAGAAAAGTCACTTTGGTGGAGCTAAACTCCACTAGTTCTTTTTAAATTAGCAACTTAAAATTAGCAAACTGAATCGTAAATATTTGTGCACCCCGAATTTTCACATTTCCTCTTTCTTTTCGGTCACAAAATTTGCTTCCCCTATCCACCGCTTTACACCGCTTAATAGTCCATTCTCTAGGGTATATGAGTTCATTAATGTAATCTTTTTAGTGGATAGCGATTCGGAGTTCGAGCAGGCACTGCGCGAACGCGAGCGCCAGTTGGACGAGCAGGAGCGCGAAAAGGAGGAGCGCCGAAAGGAGCGCGCCGCCGCTAATGCGGCGCGCAAAAAGAAGCGCGAGGAGGATGGGGTAATTTTCTGGAAATTTTTTCGGAAAATGTTGTGTAAATTACAAGAAGTTATAGGGATGTTTTTATGATTTTTGGTTAGTTTTTCAGTATGATGAATACAAATTTTATGTGTGTTCACCATACTGAGGCAAGGGGGGTCGGGATCGGATGGTTTTTTCATTGAATTTTTTGGGAGGCTCGGAAAAAATCAAGCAAATTTTCGCGCTTCGCGCGATTATTAGTTCTATATAAAATCTTTAAAAAATGTGGCTCATAATTTTTATCTACTCGGAAATAGATCAATCGAGAGCGTTCCAAAAACATACTCAGTTTTGTCCCCCGACGTGTGAGTCGAGATATGAGCGTTTGAAAATTTAGACCATCGCGCAAAAAAAATTGGACCTCCCTTGCCGAAGTATGGTATTCATACAGCGATTTGTTAGGTGAAAATTGCGGAATTTACTTGTAAATTTTGAATTTTTGGCTCACCCTTATTTGGAAAATTCTAAAAATAGTTCCTAATTTTCTTCATCAATTCTTTTAGAATAATAGTAATAATAATAATTTTAATTGCAGGAGCGGAAGGTGAACCAGGACTATTGCGAGGTGTGCCAGCAGGGTGGCGAGATTATTCTATGCGATACGTGCCCGAAGGCTTACCACATGGTGTGCTTCGACCCGGAACTGGAGGAGATGCCCGAGGATAAGTGGTCCTGCCCCTACTGTGAGACCGCTGACGTCGACAAGGAGGAAGAGGAGGAGGAGAAAAAGGCGTTCGTCCACATGGAATATTGCCTCATCTGCAAGGTTCGTTTTGGAATTTAATTGCTATTGTATTTATGCTTGGATTTAGATGGAGCTGTCCATTTTGTAGTACTTTTTATTAGAATTTGTAAGCTTTTTTGTGTTATAATCAATTATTTTTTTGCGCTTTCTCCAAATTTTGGCTCATAGTTGAAGATTTTTAGAAAATCTTAATTGGAAAATATTATATATTTAGTTCGCATTTTTATTGCGAAATAAAGATTTTAGAATTTATATTTTTTATCATAGTTTCGTTTTAATTATAGGATTTTTTGGTGACTGATCAGATTTTTCAAGGTGTTCCCACTGGGCCGTCACTGTACTTGATGGATTAAAATTGGAAATATTTTAGACTTTATTATTCAATGTTTTATTTTTTTCATAGTTTTTTTTCTTGATTTTTGTTTTTTTTAATTCTTTTGAGCAACAGTTTGTCATAGATTTTTTTAAAGGTTTTTGTGCTTGATGGATTAAAATTGCAAACAATTATATTTTAGCCATTTTTCATCACTCTGAACAACATTATTTTAGGATCTTTTTGTAATCAGACTTTTGACTGCGGGAGACTGGGGTTAAGAATTTTTTTGCTTTCTTTATTTTTTGGCTTTAACCCCGTGCGGCGTGGGCTATGCTTTTGACTATAAATAAATAAAAGAAAGCTTGTTCGAAAAGAAATGTCGTTTTATTTTACTTTTTTTTTATTAATGGAATAGAAAATGTTTCAGAAGCCGGGCTTTTTGCTCTACTGCGAGACGTGCCCGATCTCCTACCACGCCTATTGCCTAACGCCGCCGCTGGACGAGATGCCGAACTTGGAGGAGGACGGCTGGTCGTGTCCAAAGTGTCTGTGCCCGGAGCCGAAGAACAAGGTGGAGAAGATTTTGTCGTGGCGCTGGGTGGAGATCAACTACCCGCCGCCGGCCGCCGCCGACGATTTGCTGAAGGAGGGCGAGACGGAGACGTCGATCGGCGAGGACGAGGAGCGCCGGCAGAACCTCTACCTTTATCCGCCAGTTGAGATGGCGCCGCGCAAGGAGCGTGAATTCTTTGTCAAGTGGAAGTACATGAGCTATTGGCACTGCGAATGGGTATGGATTTATTGTGCATTTTTGCCGTTCTCATTTTTATCTCATTAGATGATAGAAATCATTAATGTTTTTTGAACGGGAGGTTTTAAGAATTTCTTTAATTGATTTAAATGCTGTTTTTGCTAAAAATTGTATATAAAAGTCAATGAAAAGTTTTAAATTTTTTAAATTATTTATTGAAGAATTTTATTGAAACTTTTTTCATTTTGAGTTTTTAGAGAAATGATTTATTTCTCGTGTTTGCAGATTCTGTAATTTTTCTAGTTTTTGAACATTTCTAATTGACTACACAGATGTATGGTATGAGGATTTAATAAAAAAAAGTATTAAATGGAACGTGTTTAGGTGAACGAGCTGGTTCTCGAGACTTATTTCACGCATACAATGCGAATGTATTGGCGCCGAATGGACCCGGAGACGCCGCCCGAAGTTGACGGCTCGCACGAGGTAGACAACAAGGACAAGGTTTTTACTTATTTTTTAATACTTGGCGGTTGATGGAGAATTTTTTTTGGAAATTTTCTAATTTTTTATTGTCAAAAGAACTATCGAAAGTGTTCAATTGCANTTAAATTAATTAAATTTCACGAAAAAGAAACTAGCACTTACCTTACCCTTTACGGTTATTCGTTAAAATTTATTTTGGTTTTGCTTGTAAGACGTTGAAATTTTGACGATTCATCATGGAAATTTTTTTCCCAATATTTACAATCATTTTTTGTTGTTGTAGGAGGACGATCCGCACAACCTCGAAGAGAAATACTATCGCTACGGCATTAAGCCGGAATGGATGCAGGTGCATCGTATCATCAACCACGTCCACTACCAAAAAACTCAGTACGACTACTTGGTGAAGTGGCGCGAGTTGGTCTATGACCAGGCGACGTGGGAGCGCGACGATTTCGACGTACCGCTTTTCGAGGACGCCGTCTTCAAGTACTGGATTCATAGGTTGGTTTCGTTGCTGTTTTTTGCGTGGTTTTAGCGCTTCCTTTCAAAGGAATGTTTGGTGACGAGTGGCGAGCCCAGGAGGAGTATCTACTCATCATGCTTTCCAAAAATACCGTTAACTTTGATCGCCGATCTTTGTAAACTTTTGCTCTTATCCCGCCTATGGAAATTTCTGCACAAAATAAATTAAAAAATTGGTTTAATAACTAATTGTTAATTTGCAGGGAGCGTATGAACAACGAAGAAATACCCAAACACGTCTTGAAAAAACTCAACGAAAAGCGCGCCAACCAGGGCCTCGGCCCCTACCAAGAGGAGAGGCGAAGGAAGCGCGACTTGAAGCCTCTCACAGACGTAAGAAAATTGTTTTTCCGTTAATTTTTTGCTTTTTTTGTTTGTAAAAAAATTGAGATTGTTTAACCATTTGTATAAAGCGATTCATAGCTAGCTTTTACCGCGCCTAGAGGACTTTATAGAAAATATTTTTGTTTCTTCTCTAAAAAATTTTGGGGATTCTCCCGTGAAAAAAACAATAGTTGAATTTTTTTTCTTGTGGAGTATTACCCCTTCCTTGAGATTCCCCGTGAACCATGAATAAAAAAATACACTTTTTGTTATGGCATATATTTTAGCTAAAAATCTTGATGCATTATTTATTTTTAGTGTTTTTATTCATTTACTTTTAGTATTTTTAATTATTCATTTTTAGATTCGCAAAAAGTACGAGACCCAACCCGACTACATAGCGGAGACGGGCGGAAATCTCCATCCCTATCAGCTGGAGGGCATAAACTGGTTGCGTCATTGCTGGAGCAACGGCACCGACGCGATTTTGGCGGATGAAATGGGTTTGGGCAAGACCATTCAGTCTATGACATTTTTGTACTCGCTGATGAAGGAAGGTCATTCCAAGGGTCCATTTCTTGTTGCTGCACCACTCTCCACGATCATCAATTGGGAGCGCGAGGCGGAATTTTGGTCGCCCGACTTTTACGTTGTCACCTACGTGGGAGACAAGGACAGTCGCGTTGTAATTCGGTAAAAATGTTGCTACTTTGTTTGTTTTTTTCATTGGACGGCGTTTTTTACTTAAAAACGGTTTTCGGCTTGCCAGCCCGTTTCTTGTCCAGCACATTCATTTTTTCTGCTTTGAACTTTGAGAACAAATAGATAATGCCGTCGATCAGTAAACAGTTTTGGATCCTTGTGCCTGGTTGATGCGGTCTGCGGCTACTAAAGCATTGGAATCTTGCAAAAATTCGTATTTGAGAAACTTTCGGACACTTTCAGCAAATGAAACGAGTTATACATCAGAATGACCGAAAAACTTAATTTAGTGAGCACGAATTCTCGTTTATGGAGGGCGACGCGCGCAGCGGCTCGAAAGCGTCAAGGACGAAAACCGAGCAGAGTACAAAATTCCACGTTCTGCTCACCTCTTACGAACTTATCAACATCGACAAGGCTATTCTCTCCAACATTGAATGGGCGGCGTTGGTGGTGGACGAAGCCCACCGCCTCAAAAATAACCAGTCGCTCTTCTTCCGCACACTGCGCGACTTCCGCATCAACTATCGGCTTCTACTGACGGGAACTCCTCTGCAGAACAATTTGGAAGAGCTTTTCCATTTACTCAACTTTTTAAGTCCCGATCGATTTTTGTAAGTGAAATTTTTATTTGTTTTGTTTTTCAATGTTTTGCTATTCTTTTCTCGGCGAACACAATTATTTTTTTGAGAATTTTATGTATCACGTTTTGTTTTTCAGCGATTTGGAGTCGTTTACACGCGAGTTTGCCGAGATTTCGAAGGAGGATCAAATTCAAAAATTGCACAGGCTTTTGGGGCCGCACATGCTTAGACGCTTGAAAGCGGACGTCCTGACGGGAATGCCCTCCAAAAGCGAGCTGATTGTTCGTGTTGAGCTCAGTGCTGTACAGAAGTATGTTTTTTGAAAGTTACTAACATATATATTACAAAATTCTTGAATTTTTTTGTTTAAGTATTCTTTTATGACGATGCATATTTTTGGTTGTGTTCTGAGTAGTACTTTTAATTTTTAAATATTTTCAGAAAATACTACAAAAACATTCTCACGCGAAATTTCGAAGCGCTTAACATCAAGACCGGTGGCTCACAAATGTCCTTGCTGAACATTATTATGGAGTTGAAGAAGTGCTGCAATCATCCGTACCTCTTCCCGAAGGCCAGTCTCGAGGCGCCCAAGCGCCCCAACGGCGCTTACGAGGGTGAGGCATTGATCAAGTCGTCTGGGAAATTTATGCTTCTCCAAAAGATGCTTCAAAAGTTGAAGGAACAGGGCCATCGTGTGTTGATTTTTTCACAGATGACGAAAGTGTTGGACATTCTGGAGGATTTGTGCGACTATTTGGAGTATCGTTACGAGCGATTCGACGGCTCAATCACCGGCCAATCTCGTCAGGATGCCATTGATCGATTTAATGGTGAGGATTTTATGTAAACATTTTTAAATGTGAAAAATTCACAAATTGTTAAGATTTTTTTATGTTAATAGTAAATTTTTCTTTATTCACTGGTTTTTAGCGCCCAATGCGTCACAATTTGTCTTTCTTTTGTCAACCCGCGCCGGTGGTTTGGGTATTAATTTGGCGACGGCAGACACTGTGATAATTTACGATTCGGATTGGAATCCCCACAACGACATTCAGGCCTTTAGCAGAGCTCATCGAATCGGTCAGCAGAACAAAGTGATGATTTATCGTTTTGTGACGCGAAATTCGGTGGAGGAACGCATTACCAGTGTGGCCAAGAAAAAGATGTTATTGACACATTTGGTGGTGCGTGCTGGAATCGGTCAAAAGGGCCCGTCGATGTCGAAGTCGGAGTTGGACGACGTCCTTCGATGGGGCACGGAAGAGTTGTTTGAGGATGAAGAGGCGGAGACGAACGGCGATGGCGCGAAGGTTAACGAGCAGGCGATTGTCTGGGACGATCGGGCAGTTGATGCGCTCCTGGAGCGCAATACGGAGGAGAAACCAGCAGCCGGCAACGGCAAAAAAGAGCATTGGACGAATGAGTACCTGAGTTCTTTCAAAGTTTGTAATTATTCACCTTATCACCAGCTTGAGAAGGAATTTAGTTTCATTCAGTAAACAATCCCTTTGAAATCTATGATATCAATTAGTCGTGAAAAAAGGTTTAAATTTTATTTACAACATTCAAAATAAATTTAGGTGGCTACTTACACAACAGAGGAGGCGGAGGATATAAAAGAAGATGATGACTTAGAGATGAGTAAGGAGAATACACATGGTGTTGGGGCGGATTATTGGGAAAAACTTTTGCGCCACCACTACGAACAGGAAAAAGAGGCTGAGACGGAGATGTTGGGCAAAGGAAAGCGGGTCCGCAAACAGGTAATAAATATTATGGCATTTTAATTTTCAGTAAGCCAGTGCTGGGTTCGCTTCCAAGGATGTAGGCAATTTTTTAAATGATTTGAGGGGACACCAAAAATATGGTGTCTCCATCCAAGTATTTTGATTAAACTTAATAATTAGAAGAGCCTGTAAATTACAAAAAATATGTTTTTCATCACGGTTTATGTGAGTTATCCGCCCCCATTTTTTTTATGTTGCGGTAGAAATTTGTATCCCTGGGTTTTTCAACATGCTGAATTCGAATATGATTTTTATTTTTCATAAAAATAGTAAATTCTCAACAAATTAAAAAAATTTTTTACTCAAAATTGTTTAAAAACAACTTAGAAAGCATTAAAAACGAGTCGTTAGCCTCCTACGCGTTAGATAAACAACAAGAACCCGTAATAGCGTTGCGCGATGGTTTTTCTTATCAGGAGGCAATATTTTTAAAAATTGCCTTTCCGGGTTTTTTTCTTCAGACTCAGTACAGTAACGGGTTTTCCACCGCTTCTGTTTTATTCGTTTTATTTTCTAGTCCTTGGGTCCTGAATCCGATGGTTCCGAGTCAGACGTATCTACCGATTCGAGTTCCTCCCCCAAGAAGAAAAGGAAGAGGAAGTCCAATGCAAACGCTGAACCAAAAGTTAAAAAAGAAAGGAAGAAGAAAGAGCCAAAAGAGCGGAAACCACGACAAAAGAAGGAGAAAACGGAAAAGACTCCCAAAACACCAAAAACGCCCAAAACTGGCACGTCTGGAAGGAAACGAAAACCGGTGAATGGTGAAAACGGAAAAGACAGCACTCCACACAGGACAAAGTTCTCAAACTCGCCTTCACCAGCGAAGCAACCAGTATGTGATTTGAGTTTTTTTATGTTTTTTAAACTGAGTTATCGAAACATTCGAAGTGAACGTATAAAGGAATTTAAATTTTAGAAATGGAAGAATAGTGAATATACTCACGTCTTCTCGCTGAAACTGGTCGAGTCGAGGTATAAGGAGAAGCTGAACGATAGGAAGAACGACGTTTTCACCAAGTGCGTCGAATTATTTCGTCCTGTGTATAAATCGATCAAGAAAATGAACAGCAAACCTCCTCATTCGGCAGAAAGTGTAAAATACCTCATAAAGTTGGGAAACCACATCACTCGACATATCATTTCGCTCATGAAAAGGTTAGATCGCCGAACTTGCTTAAAATAGGCAATAGTTGTTTGTAGGGAAATGTTTGTATTTCTTATATTTTTTTATTCGTTTGCAATAATTTGCTAAAGTATTTCTTCTAAAGAGGTTACTTTAGAAGTGAAACGTTACCCAACCAAGAAAAGTGGCTAAATTACTTGTGGATTTTTCTTTCCATGTTCCTAAATTCGGGTCAGGACGCGGCTACGCTGTTCGGCGCCTACCGACAGTGCCTGAAAGATGAAAAGCATAGAAGTACGCCAAATCATACCCACACCCCGCAACAACAACAGCCAGCAACGCCATCTGTGATAATTTCGAATAGTTGATAATGTAGAGGCGTCATTTTGGATTGATTTAGAGAGCGTTGCTAATATATGCTAATTTATTTCTTCATGTGGCGCGTTTTGTATATGAAAAAGATGATTTTTTGATTTTTTTAATATTATTGGATATGTGATATGGGTCAATTTTTTCGCTGTTAGAATAAAATGTTTATGATAGTATGACGTAAACGTTGTATAAACGAATTTTAGAGTTTCAGACTCGCATTGTATTTTGGTTTGCATTTTAAATACCTCATGATAAAAAACTTTTTTAACATAATTGTTTTTTAAACTATATCAAAAAGCATTTGTTGGTATAGTTCGTTATTTTAATATTTTTTTTTTCGTTATTTTAATGTTTCCAAAACGAGTAGTGGTGATATTTTTCATTATAAATATGTTTTAACCAGAAGTTTCGGAAAATACAATGAATATAAAAAATGTAGCGAACGGGCTTTCTCGTGAATATGATGATTTTTTGACAAGATTGAAAAAGGCAGGTAGGTGGGTGGAGAGATCTTTTGAACCTTCCGGAAAATGGTTTTCGTTTTTCGGATTCTCAAGACTAGAACGCTCTTATTTCGTTTGTTCATATTGGAAATTTTATGTGGAAATTTGCACGAGCACACTCCAATCTTTTAGACTAATCATGGCTGACAGTGGTAGTGAAGACGAGAGTGCTCAGAAGGTGAACATAAAATTCAAGTCGACAACGGATACCATCGCGCTTGACGTCGTAGAACGAATTTCCGTTGGAAAGGTAATCAATTTTGATAGTTTCTTTTACCGCATTTAGCCAACATAATCGACTCGGGCATGCAAGATTAAAAATTCGGAAGTTAAAAAATGAATAATTTATGATATACTTCCAAAGAATTTTTTCAATTATTTTCTATTTATCCATTTAATTAGAAAGTTTTTAATTTGGTAAAATATTATAGTGGAATTTGAAAAGAAACCCTAAAAGTACATTTACGCTTGTTAATTACGCAAATAATTCAACATATTTCAACATGTAAGCCGACTTGCGCGTTTTTTGGAAAGTACATCAAACATTTTGATTTTTTGCCGAATAAAAATAATAAAATTTAAAAAATTGTCACATTTACGGACTTATAAAGAAATGTGAGTTATAGCGATTAAAATAATGTATAATACTTTTTATTTGCTTTAAAATAAATTATAGAAGATAAGAGTTAAACATAGCGAAAGTCATGTAATGAAAATGAAATAACGACGATGTTTTAGGTCAAAAAATTGCTGGGCGAAAAAATTAATCAATCGGCGGACAAAATTTGCTTGATCTTTTCCGGGAAAATTCTGAAGGATCATGAGAAGCTCGATCAAAATGGTAATTTTTGCGAGTAACTTTAGTTATGTTTTAATTTTGAAATTAGCTTTCAGTAGGATTACTAAATGCTTTTAAAATTTTTTAGGGATAAAGGATGGAATTGTTGTGCACATGGTTATTCGTAACAGCAAGGTAATTTTTTGTTTAATAAATTTTAGCGATTACTTTAAACTAATAAGAATGAAATGATTAGAATTTTTTTATGTCAAAAACTTGCTGAAGATGTTCAATTAAAATAACGTATACAAGTCTGACTTGAATCACGGATGAATGATTAAGCATCTCTGATGATTTAACTAATTTGAATCATGATTTAAATTAATCATTCCTCAAAATAATTTCAACAGCAATCAAAAATTTTAGTTAATTTTACCGAATTTAATATTGATTGATAACAATTTTTTTAAGCATAATTTTATTTTTGGTGTTCCGACATTTGGGGATTACGTCATTTAGGGACGCGACACTTGAGGACGCGTCGGACGCCAAAACATTTTTTACAATTTTTTTTTAGGTTTTTTTGATTTGAATTTAGTAATAATTTTGACTCGGAGTGTGGCTTAGATCTCAACAAGTGTTGGAGGGTCGATATACCCTACCTCCAGTGAAAATGTCAAAAACTGCACAAAAACCACAAAATCAGTAAAATTTTTTTATTAAAATACCCTTAAAAAAAGTTTAGGCGTCTGATGTCATAAAAGAACTGAAATATTTCACTGAACTTCATTGAATTCACACTGAACTTTTTTAATAAAAATAAATCAAAAATTTTAAAAATCTCAAATAAAATTTTTTAATAATAAAAAAATGCCCGTAAATGACGCGTCTCCAAGTGTCGCGTCCCTAAATGTCCCCAAATGTCGTATAGCCCAAGTTGATTTCGACAAATGATTTATTTGAATGAATCATTTTCAACTTGTGATTCATGATTTGCCTTCTTCCTAAAAACAATACTTCACCAGACAAAAAACAATACTTCACCTAATATCTTTCTCAAAAATTGTGCACCCACCTTGGTATATCCATTCACCTTTATTTTCCGATATACTATGATGACTGGTAATATTCCATCCCTATGGAAATTATCATGGACTTTGCCACTATTCAAAAAAGGATCCCCCTATGATTTTAAAAATTATAGGCCTATCTCTATGACTTCTTCTATTTGTAAAGTCATGGAAAAAATAGTTTACGATACCATATTAAAGTTTTTTGAAAATAATAATATACTTTCTAATGAACAGCATGGATTTAGAAAAAATAAATCAATAAACAC
>SAUE01000024.1:80625-92133 GCA_009724625.1 Deladenus siricidicola
TTACCTGTTTTATGCACTATAGCTGACACGGGTAAATTATTTAAAAAACGCATCTCTAGCTTACAATTGTCTAAATTCTTGACAGATATTTCTTAATTGCGCTTGTTATGACCTTTTCGGATTTAATTATTTATTGTTGGAAATTAAATTAGTTATTTTAAGATTCCTGGTTGGCAAATACATTCTTAGGACTTCTTTATGTTTATTACTTTTGTTTATGTTTATGACTTTTGTTAAGTTATAATTGGTTAATTTTGTATCCGCTTATATTATTCGAAGCGCATTAAATTGCGTAAATAAATAAATAAATTCAAAAAATGATTCAAGTCACAGCCGTGTTCATGAGGCGAATTTGTGAAACTTGAATAAAATAAAGTTTCTGCATCAAAACCAACACTGTACCCATGGGATGCGTTTCTTTTTTCTTTTATCTGAAAAAAATTCGAGTGCCAAAAAAATATCTGAATGTGTTAAATTTCTCTCCCTTTGCAAAATTTAATATAAAATTTTTGACCGCTCTCATTTCAAGTTCTAGATGCTGAATGCTATCTATTTTCGTGATATTTATCTAGTTGAGAATTTTAGCCGGATAACACTCCGTCGAACACCTCCGGCTCGAGCACTAGTCGAACGACCGCTCGAGGCACAACCGCTGCAGGCGGAACGGCCCCCAACGCTCCGAGCATGTTGGGAAACGCTCAGAACATGTACGGCAACGAGGGCTTCATGCGAGAGCTGATGAACTCGCCGATGATGGAGAATATTATGAGCAATCCGGAGACTTTCAGAGCGATTTTTGCCGGAAATCCGCAATTGCAGCAAGTCATTCAGGTACTTTCATTAAAAATACAGGAAATGTTGATTTTTAATGTTACAATTTGGATTTTTGTAGAACAATCCCGAACTCGGCCACATATTGAATGATCCTGAAATTATGCGACAGACTATGGAAATGATGCGGAATCCTAATATGCTCCAGGAAGTTATGCGGAATCACGACCAGGTTATTAGAAACCTCCAGGTTAGATTTTTTACTTTAGAAAACTGGTTGTTATTTTTACTAAAAGTTAGTATTATTAATAATTTATTTTAATACTAAAGTAAAATTTGAAGTTTACATTAGGTTTATGTTATTATTTAACAAATGCAACGATTTTTTTAAAGAGATTGGATAATTTAGCACACATAAAGTAATTATGGAATAGAAAAGTTCATAATCTTTTAATTGAAGGGCATTCCGGGCGGCGAAGCTGCACTACAACGCATGTATCAAGACGTACAAGAGCCTTTGATGAATAGTGCTACTAGCTCACTTTCCGCAAATCCTTACGTTACTTCGAATAACGCCGACTCGACGAACGCAAATACAGGTAATATTTTCATGGAAATTTCACGTTCATTGTTTAATCACTCTTGTTATATGAGATTTGTGTAATTGTGTGCATGGCGCAATGGGTTAGCGGTTTGTCAAGCGGGTTCGAATTCGTTGTGTTCGATGCCTGGTCGGATCATTTCAAAATTCTCGATGACGATATATTTAACTCAGCTCACTCTGAAAGATACATTTGAGGATTTGATAACTCAGAGAGAATTTTTTTGTTTGAGTTTTTTTGCGTTAAGATGATATTTCGTTTGTTTAAAAACATATTTTCCAAAATGAATTAATTTTTTTGTAGTTGTTTACTTTTCAAATTATCTTAACTATATTAAGCTAATCAACGACCGGGCGTCAACGCAGAGGCTTTGCCAAATCCGTGGGGCGGAATCGCCGGAGGTCATACGGCGACCAATACCACCAATTCAGGCGCTTCTGACGCTACTCCTGGATTTCCGAGTTTGTTCTTTTCAAAAGACTTTAATATAATTGAGAATATATTTTTGAAATTTTTAATTTAACGTTATTCCTAAATGATTATGCAGATATGATGAACACGCCAGGAATGCAAAGCCTGATGCGTCAGATGACAGCGAATCCAGAGATGTTGCAATCACTTATGACTCCGGAATCTATGAGACACATGAATCAAATGATGACTTCTAATCCGCAATTAATGTCTCAAGTACGAACGAACTGATTGTTTTTATTGTATTCTGTTTTAAAACCGTTTGTTTCATAAAGTAGTTGGATTTTTAGGTGATGCAGTCAATGCCTGGTTTTGCCAATAATCCTGGTATGATGGAACAAATTCAAAACAATCTTCCGGCGATTACCAGCATGGTTTGTAATTATTGTTAATTACCAAAAATATTAATAAGCTCAATTTTTATTGTATCATATTTTAATTTTTTTTAGAAATGTTTATTTTGAAAAGTATTTTGGGTCGTAATTTTTGTGGATATATTCTTGCGCAATTCATTTTTTCGTGTGATTATTGTGTTTATAATTTGACTTTCGAAAGCAATGTTGTAGATGACGAATCCGCGAACAATCGAAGCGATGTCTAATCCGCGTGTGATGCAAGCTTTTCAACAAATTCAACAGGCTTTTGGCGTCATTCGTCAGGAGGCACCTCATCTTTTGTCCATGCCGTTAGTTTGCTTATATTTTCGTTGTATCTTAGATTTTAGTTAATTAGCAATTTGGTTTTAGCGGAAATGAGGGACTAGGCAGTTTGGCAGGGCTTTTCGGTGGTGCTGGAATTCCGCCTCAAGTCTCAGGAGATACAAGTACGACGACTGACACTACAACCAACACGACTGTGCCTCCTGCAACGTATGAGATTTTGAATTTTTATACAGTATTTCATAGTGTTTGAAATTTAAATTTTTATTGGCCGAAATGATCAAAAACGTTTAATTACACGAGATTAAAATTGAAGAGGAAAACAGTTTCGTTAAAATAAAATTTTTATTGAATTAATGCTTTGGATGTGATTTTTTTGTGAATATTCATTTTTGACTACCAATTTACTTAAAAAATTCTTAATGGGGCACCCCTATATACGTCATTGCTTTCGACTCTAATCCACTGAATGATCATACAAAATATACTAGGCGAGTCGAAAATTAATTTGAGATTTCGAAAATTGAAATTTGAAATTTTCGATTTTTAAAAATTCTTTCAAAATCAAATTTTGAAAATCGAAATTAAAAAATCGCTCAAAATCACTTTCGAAATTCGAAAGAAGAAATATGTCGAAAATCGAAAATTTGGCCAAATAAAAATTATTATTTCGACTTATATTCTTATAAAAATGCCACATTTTGAGTTAATTTTTACTATATTTTTTCAAAAAATCACTTATGGGTGAGGTTGAATTGAACGAAAATTTTCGAAAAAACAGCTTATTTTTCGAAAATCGAAATTTTTTCATTTTTGATATGCACATTAAAATATATTTTACATCTTAGCGTCCTATTTCATTCTTTGAGGATTTTTAAAGATATTTTGGAGAAAAAATATCATGTTTTATTGATTTGGTGTGAATATATTTATGTTATTGTGATTTTTTAAAATTATTTTTATTCAAAATACATTTATATTGTTAATTTATCATTTCTATTTAAACTGTGACGAAATCTTCCTGCTTTGGCGTTTTTTTTACTTTGGCGTTTGTTTTAGTGGCGCTGGAGCTGTTCCTGGGGCATCGCATCTCGCATTGGCCGAGCTTCTCGGACGACTACAAATGAATTCAGTAATTCTTTTTTATTACAAAATCTTTATGCCTAACAAATATTTTGAAATTTGTTATGCTTTAATTGCGGAAACTACATCTTACAACATTAAAAATTTGCTTTTCGAATTTACTCGATTTTTTTTGTTTTCTTATTTTTCGGTTGGTAAATGTGGAAAATCCGCTTTTTAGCAATTATCATATCTAATTTCATTTCTTTCAAGATCCTGCTTACCATTCAAAAAATTTGCTCTTATCTTCCGGCATTATTCTAAAAGAATTTCAGTATTCACTTTTAATATTTGTCTTTAAAATTGCGCAAAATAAACACGGAAAGCGGATGAAAAACAAGCAGAAAGAAGACTGGCTAATTTTTGCTTTTATATTTGCAAATTATAATTTAGAATAATTCCGTTCCACCGGAGGAGCGTTTTCGTTCTCAGCTGGAACAACTCATCGGCATGGGATTTAGCGATCGTGAAGCCAATATTCAAGGTATATTTTTAATTTTTTTTCTATTATTTACTGAATGAATTTTTTGTTTTGTCTGGTAATTTGAAATTTCTGAGTAAATTGTATTGAAAAAAATTGCAAATTACCAGACAAAACAAAAAATTCACTCAGTAAATAATAGAAAAAAAAATTAAAAATACGATCGAAATTGATACAACAAAGATCAAAATTGATTTTCGCATCGGCTCAATCGAAATTGAATTTTTCCAAAACTATTTTCGACGAAATTAGTGGCATTTTTGTTTCAGCATTATTGGCAACATTTGGAGACGTTTCGGCGGCTATAGAACGTCTTTTGGGTGGACAATAATTTCAGTAGAACCGTGCCGTTGGTAGAAAATGAAAAGGAAATTATGATATATTTCTCTATCAACATATATTATAATTATTTGACGTTTTTTGATTATACAATTGTGAGTGAATTTTGATTTTTTGGGAAATTTTTTATTTTTACCAGTAAAATAACACTAAAATTTATAAGCACGATTTTTTCGAGGTCTGTGATTAACAGAACTTTAAAAAATCTAATAACTTTATAATCGCTGAATGGATATTAGAATTTTTTCAACATTTATAAGATGATTTCAAATATTTACGATTTCAAAAATAAATCATGAAAGAAATATTTTTAGCTTTTTATTGTTAGTATTTCTTAGAAAACCAATTTTATTTCTTTTAAATTAAAATCTTATTTTTCTATGTCTATCATATTATTCCTTTTTCGTTTGTGGTGGAGTTTTGTATATGTACAAGGAGATAACTAATATACTAAAATTTCAATGTAGCTTTTCATATTTATCGTTTTCAATAAAATTTTTATTTGCGATTGAAAGTGCTATTGCGTTGATAAACTATTGCACCTTAATTCCTAATATTCCTGGTCAGTAGCGTCGCCAATAATTTTTCATGGGAACTAGGAATTTTTCATGTATTTTTTCGATTTTCTAAAAAATCAATATGACAGATCGACAGAGTTTTTAAGGGACTGTTGACAGATTGACAATTAGTGAAATATTTAGAAAATCCGAAAGTTAAATTAAAAATTTGAAACAGCCCAATATTGTATTATCGTGATCCAAACTACAGTGATACTGAAATGAGATACGACTTATGAATAAAATGTGGTCTTTAAAAAATTGATAAAAAATATTGATGATGAAAAACATTTACGGTTTGCTATTAAGAAAATCATTTTTTTCTGGAACACCGGCTATTTTCTGACGTTGGTTTTGAAAGGATTTTCCTTGCTCCTACAAATTCTAAGAAGTATAATAGCAAGTTATTGTAATTTTTAATTTTAGCGCTAAAGCAATTTTCTTTAGTTTACAAACGTAGAAATTTAAAAGTATGGTGTGCTATGCTCAAAAAAGTGAAACTAGCTTTTAAAATGTTTTTAAAAGAATTTCTCATTTTGAATGATTTGGCATTTTCGACTTATTTTGAAGAATATTTTGGAATTTTAGGTATACCGTCATTTGTAAAGAATTATATTTTATATCATTACAGAAAACTTGTCAGTCGTCACTTGAACGCATTTATCCCGTCAGAATATTATCGATGACAAATAATAAAAGCTTAACGGAAACAAAAATAAGATGGGACAGTGAAAAGTAGGCACCGTTTATTCAAAAATTCTATTTGCTTAGAAATTTTCCTTATTCTAACCGCCGATGGAAAGAGAAAAAGCAGAAGACAGGAAAGAAATAAAACAATAAATAATAATAAATGAAAATAAATGAAGCAAAAATGTCAAAATATTTGATAAAACTGCCAAAAATTACAATCAAAAAATTTTCTAAAAAAAAAAGAAGCCGCTGGCGGCATTTTCGTTAAAAAGCACTGATTTAATATTTCGGTGTTTATTTTTGATCGATCAGATTTTTGATTTCTTTTCTAAAAGCATATTAAACATTGTTTTCCAAATAAGAGGTCTTATCAACACTTGTTTTTATACATATAATGTTTCAACGTTGAATATAAATATTCTATAGTAAAATGCATCGGGTAAAACGATCAATGTGAAGTACAATAATGAATTATGTGAAGTAAAACCAAACAAAATCGAGTGAAATATGGCGATCCAGGGGATCGAGGCTGATCTGTGTTTGGTGTTAAGCGACTTGCGATCTATCTCAAAATTAATTTTATAAAGGAAGATGGGTACACTTTTATAATGAATAATTTCATTTATTTTATTTGTTCATTCTGAATTCGTTTTTTAAAATTTCGAATTTGAATTTTGACACTTGATTTTGATTTTATCGGCAATTTCAAAGGAAAAAATTGGCATTTTGCATTTTTGATTGAGTGGAAGAAAGCACAGCTAATAAGCAAAAGGCTGCAAAACGGCTAATGAGAAAAGAAACAATTTTAATCAATCATTTTTCATGCTCTTCTTTCTCGATTTCTCTACGGTTTATTGAAAACCTTTATTTTTTGCATTATTGTTGTGAATAGCTGAAGGAAGGAAAAGGCAAAGGCAGACTAGAGCCGGGCAATATATAGTATGTAATTGAAGCATTTAAAAAGCTTCAAAATGCCAACAAAAACAAATTTTTAATCGCTTTTCATGTTGCCGCTTTTTTGCTTTTTCACAATTACTCCTAATGCGAACGTCGGAAAAAATGTGACCGACCCCCTGGAAGGATCACTTTCTGAACCTAATTTGTAGAACTTTTTAAATAAAAAATAAATTACAGTATGATACTGTATGCAGTCAATCTCAAAACTTTTTTCATATGGAGTTTTATCGCTTTGTTTTATGTTAAATATGGACAATTTTTCTCCGTACAAAATAATTTGTGCAGATAAAGTCAGGTAAATGTGTTTACGAAATACGTACATAGGTGGTAAAATTTGCGGTTTGCGGTTTTGCGGCTTTAAAATTTTTTTTTTAGTAAACGAATTTTCCAATACGATTTTTTTATAACAAAATTTGCGGTTTGCGATTTGCTATTTTGCGGCTTTTTTGGGCAAAAATTTGCGATTTGCGAAAATAAAAATATATTTGCGATTTGCGGTTTTCGCAAATGAAATTTATTTGCGGCTCACACCTGGTACATACATAGGTGAACGATCATCGGATAGATTCGATTTAGACTGATTCTGATGTGAAAGTCGCGTAATTTTGTCCGGGTTTTCATATTGTTTATTTTTATAGAGGCTTATTGTCATCTAAAAATTTAGCCTCAACCAACTTATTCGTCATTCCAACTCAACAACAACGACTTATGGCTTTCATTCATTAGCGATTGTTGTCGTTTTTGTCTTTGTTGTTGAGATAATTCCCTAATTATTTTTCACTGCGAGACGATGGACAAAGCACGAAAAAATCATTTATTATTATTTATTTAAGGCAAAGACAAAACGCCACGAAAATTTAGAAAAGCAGAGAAAATAATGGCACGGGAAAAATGGCATGCTTTTTCCATTTATTTATTAGGAAATTTTCGGTCGCATTTTTCGCCAAAAATAATTTAAGCAAAAATTTTTGACAGAAAAAATTTAATTTAATTTCGCAAATTTTTATCTTTGAAATAAAAATTTTGCCATTATTTTTGCATATTCATATTATTCCCATATAAATTAATTACAGTATGAAAATGTATTGTTGTGTGTTTTATGATGCATAAATATGCTTGTTTTGACCCTGAAATCGATATTAAATTCATTTGGGACCGAACCTTCCACGAAAAATATCGAGCCTAAATATAATAGTACAGACTCGGGATTTATAGATTTTTATTTTATTTTTCAACAAAAAGCTTCTCCGCTTTCAAAGGCAGGTAAAGCTTTCGTTACGGAGAAAAATGACAAATACATTGAGTGAAAGACAAAAACAAAGCTAGATTGATTAAACGGTCATCTTCACCGTTAAAATTCCAAAAATATGCAGTTATCGTGAAAATTTTTTTGTTGAATTGAAATCAAGCGAGCATATTGGCGAGAGTTGTCGCGTGGCATGTTGCGCTCCGAACGTGGCGTATCACTTAGCCAAGGCTGTGAATTTTTTTTTGTTGGTCTCTAGCATTGTCGGTTTTCAAAATTTATTTCAGCATTTAGGCCAAAACCGACCGTAGTCATTTCAGTTCAGCATGAAATTTGTTGCAATCAAAAAATTTGAGAATTGATAAAAAATAGACAAAAGGTGATGCAATTTTTGCAGTTTTTATACATATGTGATACATTTATTTGTCAGAATTGAGAAAAGTACGTTTTACCTTTGGTAGATTCAGCCATAAAATTACGAAAAGTACAAGTTCTAAAATTTCAAAAGTACACGGTCAGAAAAATGGTTTAATATTTATTATACATAGAATGACTTTGAAGTACAAGAATTGCTTGAAAATGGTAACTATGTATGATAAAGATAGAACGAAGTGAAGATAACGAAAGATACACAGTAAGAAAGAAAATAGAAAGACAAAATAAATCTACAATAATATTATGTATGTATTAAGAAGGAACAAAATGTTCGCTCGCTGTTGGAAATGTAACTTAACAAAAAAGCGGCTATTTAAATAATTATTTCATTTCAAAATAAAAAATTGGAAATTTTTGGAGAATAAATGAAATAAAAAGCCATAAAACACATTTTTATTGGTTCAAAAATACAACCCTTTTCATAACATACAACAAACCCCTAGCTCTAAAAATATAACAATTCATTCTTTTTGTGTTTTTCCGATAATTTCCTTCTTAAAATTCACAAGTTAAAATAATAAGAAAAGAGATATCAACAACAAAAACAACAACACATTCATTACGACTACCGGCACAACAAAAAAAAAACAAAACAAAAAACAACAACAGCAACAGCCTCTGACAACAACAACAACAGCAACAACAACAACAAATGAGTACAAGTTTACAAAATGCCGTCAAAACGCGAAAAATGCCAATTGTCATCCGAAAAAAAGAATGTGCCAATGCCAATGCCAATTGAGGAATTAAATTTATTGAAAAGATTTATTTTTGCTGCAATTTTCTCATTTTTACAATTGTTGTAAATTACAGTAATACACGCAATTTTTAAAATAATTTCTACAAAATTGACCCTCATTTTTCGAATTGCAATTTTTAAAGTAGGTTTTTTTGACTAATTGTCACATTTTGACGATTCTGCTTTAATTATACTGTAGTTTGTTGTGTATGTACCCCAATTACAACAATTTTCGTCATTTTTTAAAAATTTTTTGGCTGAGAAAACTGAAAATTTGAAATGAAATGAAAAAAACAAATAAATCGCAACACACAAAAATTGGATTTTAATGTTATTTTTTATGTGACATGAAATTTTACCTTTACAAACTAAAAATCGCTTCGAGACGCAACCAAGGTCATTTCAGTGGGGAATTTAGTTTTAAATACATACATACACATATAAGAATGAATATGTATACAATATATTTATATTTTTTGTTTGTTTTAAAAATGTTTTGTTTCAATTTCGATAAATAAGATTGATTTTGAAATACCGTATTTAGCATAAAATTTTTTTTCAAATTATTTTTTCTAATAATATCTCCCAATTTTATAAATTTTTGTGTGTGCTTTCGAAAATATTGAATTTGCTGAAATAAAATGAAAAAAAATTTTTACCTTTTTTTTGCGGGGTACTCAGTCAATATTTATTTATTTATTTCTATTTATTTTTTTCTTTGCAAAATAGGTCAGTGAAAATATTAATTTTTAAATTTTCGAATTTATACAAAAATATCTTCTTACTTACTTTTTTTGGGTTTTATTTTTGGAATTAAAAAATTATTTTGGAATTATACAAAACAAATTGTTTTCTTCCAATAACAAAATTTTCACCGCATCTCACTTTGATTTTATTTCAAATTTAAGGAGGATTAAAAATTCCAAATTACCACGATACTTGAAGACTTTGATACACTGACTAGTTTACATAGCTTTTACTTATTCTGAAAAGTTTCACGTTTCTACATTATTTTTTCGACGAATTTTGGGTTTAAAAATTTATTATAGAATAAGGTTTAAGTAACATTTAAGAATTCAATAAAATTGTTTGAAAAGGGGTTAAAAAGTTTTTGAAGATCAGCTCTTTAAAAAAGTGAGCTTGTAAGCATGCTGTAACGTGCATCCGAACGGATTCAAATGTACATCGTTTTTGCATCCGGATACATTTGAATGCGGTTTTTTGTATTCTTTTTGTATCCTTTTGCATCCGAAATGAATCCAAAATTTTGAAAAATGGGCGGAGACTTTTTTTGAATCCGACAAAAATATGTTTTGCTTCCGACCTTGACGTCGGATGCACTGGATGCAAGTTAAAGCACTTGTAAGTTTTTAATTGTTAAAAACTCGGATTTTATGTATATTTTTAATCCAATCGAAACGAAAATGTTGGCCCGATTACTTAAGAAGTCCGATTAATTGAGCCGAAATTTTATGCCTTCTTCCTTTTTAAAAGAAAATAGTTTTATATTTCTTAAATTAATAACGCAAAATAATGCGGTAATGAATGGGACAAAATAAATAAATAAATAATTTTCGCTTCCCGTCTCTTACTAGCTAGCGCCAGCGGCCAGAGAAGCAGACGAATGAGGAGAAGAGGTTCTGGGAAGGAGTGCAGAGAAGCAGATGAATGAGGAGAAGAGGTTCGGGGAAGGAATGCAGAGAAGTAGATGAATCTTAGAGAACACGAGAGCAGCCAGACGACGAGACGCAAAATAAAGACGAAATTTGAAAATGAATGAAAAATAAAATTGGCAGCAGGAAATTATACTCTTGAGAAAATCGAATTTGGACCTCCTCACAAAATTGAAAAACAAGCAAATATAAAAATGACAAAAAAAGATACATAATTCTAAGATTGCAGCACACAAAACACTTACAAAAACACGGAAGACGCACACACATACACACGCACACACAACACACAATTATCTTCACAGGCAAAATTTATCTAACGCGAAAATTATGGAAGAAAACTTTTTTGGGGCCAAATGAAATAAAACAAAATTTGGCAAGCTCCCACAAAATTATCAAATTACATGCGGAAATTGGGGAAGATGTCTGGTACATAGTTTTGTTTGGGAATTGAGTAAAATTCAAAACTTAATTTTCTTTCCTTTTTACTATTTTAAAAATTTAAAATTTTTATTTTTTGTTTGTAAAAAAAATAAAAATAAAATAAAATTACGGTTGGATATGCCAAAAATTAGTGTGAGTGAGTAGAAAATATCCATAATTAATTAAAAGTCTTAAAGGAAGACATTGATGACGAAGGAAACACAAAAATACACACAAAATGCTCTTAGCGAAAAGGCGGTGAGAAAGGAAAGAAGCTGATAAATCACAGAAAAGCAATACAAAAAACATTAAAAAGTCAGGAATAAAGCAAGCAAACCGAAAA
>SAUE01000024.1:92143-121673 GCA_009724625.1 Deladenus siricidicola
GAAAATTGAAACAAAGCACAAACACACATTTTCTCGAAAATGAGAAAGAAAGAATTTTTGTTTTATGTAATGTTTCAAATCAAATCCCCTCCCTTCTTTATCACATAAAAATGTTTCTATAATATTAGGAAAATATGTTCTTAATAAATTTTTTTTTTATTTTTAACACGCGCAGCGGATTAAAAACACTGCCGGGGCGGAGCGGAGGGCGGCGAAAGGAGACGCGGCCCACTCTATCACGCTCGCCGTGCGGTCCACGGGCCAGGGCAGGACGTAATTACGAAAAATTATTTTCGTAATTCGTTATTACGGGTTCAAAACCCCGTAATTTCGTAATTGACTATCAAAAAATTTAACAACAAAAATCTCAAATTTTTTGGAAATGCGTAAAAATATGTACTTTTTTTTATCTTCTTCGCTAGAGAAAAATTTGAAAAATTTTTTATGAAATTCTGGAGGATTTTTTAACGGAATTTTTTCATAAAAGGCCGAAAATACCTACTCTCGAAAAACCGCACCTTTTCGTAATCCGTAATTACAGGCTCAAAAACCCCGTAATTTCGTTATTCTTAATCCATAATTACGCCCTGCCCAGGTCATGGCCATAGGGGGCGGGCCACCAAGTCCATGCCAGCCAGGGGGGGGGATGCTGCTGGCCCAAGTTATTGTAAATTTTATTGAATTTTTAAAATTTTTCTTTACGTTTGATTTATTGTTGTCTTGACACATAACTTAAAACTTTCTTGCTGGCTATAAAACTATCCATGTATTATATTATAGTTATCGGTCTATATTTATTTATTTACTTATTTATTTATTTTACATATTTACGTAAACGCAACTACACAAAATGCACAGAAAACAATAATGTATAGGGAGCAACTAAATGTTATTTTTTATTGTAAGCAATTAATTTAAAGGGATCATTTTCGATAATTGAACAGCATTTAAACGAAGAAGCAGCAATTTTTAAGCAAAGATTTTCAGAGATAAAGCAAAATTGAGAAAAGAGAAAAAAACATAAAAGACAAAGAAAGAAAAATCAGAAAGAAAAAGAAAATGAAATAAAAAAAAAGTTTAAAAACATTATTTATTTATACAAAATTAATGGCTTTTTAGAAAAAATTTTTTTTTGCTTAACTACTTTAAATTATTATCTTTTGGCCTGGGCCTCCTTTCTTTTTCTTTCTCTTTCGAGAAAGAGAGAAAGCGTATGCTTAGTCTTTCTCTTTTCTTTTGCTGATTTATTGCCAGCGATTATTAATTGTGGAAAAATTGATCGCGAAAATTATCAATATTTAGAGGCTTTCACAATAATAATTTTTGCAAATTGTGAAAACGAAATGAAATGGAATTTTTGAAGGAATTTTTGGCAGTGATTACGCAAAAAGCGAAATATAAATTTATAATTTAAACTTTAAAATTAACGCAAATTAAATTAATGATAAAATATAAACATAAGCAATGCTTAGGCTTGAGAAAAATCGGACGTTTTTTGACAAACGATTGCGAATGAGCTAAATTCGAAAATTCTTTATTTAATTTTTTTTCAATATTTTCCGCTTAAAAAAATTTATTTGCCAAATTTGAAGGGGTAATATTACCTTTGCATTTATCGATTCAACTTTTTTTTCATTTTTTATTAATGAAAAACAAATTATTATTTGGCCGTAATTGCAAATTTATTTACGCTAATTTTTTGATTATTCATAAATTTTCAACTTTTCCATCCATTTTTAGCAAATTTGCATTTTTTTACTTTAATTGCCAATGTTAAAAATTATTATTTTTTTGTTTTTTGTTTGATGAAAACATTTAGAAATTGGCCTTTTAAAAAGTTAAAAAAAGACAAAAGTTGGGTTTGATTTTTAAAAATTCACACTTTTGCATCAAAATTTGCAAAAATTTGTGTTTGGCAAGTTTTTGATATTTACTCATGATTGCATACATATGTATGTATGTATGTATGTATGTTTAGGGTCAGAAATTGAAGAAAAAACTAAAAAATTGTAAAAAATTTTAATTAAATTTCACAAAAAGATGAGAATATATGTGATAAAGAAATAAAATAAGTCAATGAATTGGTTTTGTGTGTAAGAGGGCAAGAAAAAATCGTTAAATAATTATTATGAGAAGTGTTAAAATTGCAATAATTAATCAAAAATTTGAAAATTTTTTGAATTTTTTTGATTAATTAGCATCATTTGAAGCGACGGCTTTTGGCGCTAAATTATTTTTGTTTTGATTATTTTATGATTTTCATTTTTTGTTCTCTCATTTATTTTATAATTTTCCAGTTTTTCAAATAGTTTTATTTAGCTGAGAATTTTTTTGTGATAATATGAAAAACTTTGATGGGATCTAGTGGAATTCTAATTCGGAATTGAAATAATATTCCTTCCTCCCCTTCAAAAAATTTTTTTGCAAATTTTGGAAGGTGCAAATTTTGGAAAGCGAATATTTCGTCACAGACTGACGGCATTTTGCGCGATTTAACTCACGCTTATTCATCAAAAACATTTTACGTATTTATTGAATTTGCGATTTTGAATTGAAATTTTCCGATTTTATTTCAATTTTCAAGAGAAAAGGTCGTAAAAATGGAAATAAAATTTCAAGAAATCCCACTTTTGCAATATTTTCTGAAATTTCTTAAGTTTTGCACAAATCTCAGAGAAAGCAAATTTTTTTTGAAAATGGTGCAAAAATCATACAAATTCAAAAATCCGATTTTGTAAATGCTGAAATCGTGCTGATTTGAAAACGTTTAAAACACATAAATGAGTATTTGTTGTATATAATAATAACATGTTATAATAATGATAATAATAATGATAATAATAATATGCAATAATAATACGTAATAATAACAATAATAGTAATAATTTTAGGAAAGAATTTTTTTGATTAATTTTTTTCTATCAAAAATAATTTCTGTTTATTGAGTCATTTCGAATGTTTTCGCTTTCGTTCCGCTTGCCAGGCAGGCATCATCCAAACATTACACTTTATATTAATATTATTATCATTACAGTTACATACATTATCCTTAAAATATCATATACAACAAGCTAACTCTACAAATACATACATATATACATTTTTATTGTTTTATATTTAACGCCAATTTTATTTCACATTATATATTTTATATTCATATCACATCTATTTTACAGTTTACAGTCACATATATAGTTTTACAGTCATATGTATAATTTTACAGTCATATGTATAGTCAAAAGTATAGTCATATGTATAATTAATTGCATACACATACACACATATACGTAAACAATCTATGTATATAATTTTCTTTGGTATATTTATTGTAATTTAAATTTTTGTCGCTATACTTTAAAATATAAATAGTAATAAAGCGATTTTATTATTGCAATTTGCCTAGTGCAATAATAAAAACAAAAATTGCGTTATTCCAAAAAAATATTTTTATTATTTTACGTTTATTTTTGTTTTTATATCATCGCTAATTCAAATTCTTCTATTTTCTTATTAAATTTTTTATTAAATTATTTTAGGGAAATTTTTGTGCCAATTAATAAATCGATTTTTTGAATTAATTGTACATATACATATAAGCCGAATCGATCTTCGAATTGATTCAAAATTCAATGCAAATTTTTTATTTTTTTAATATTTTAAAATTTATTAATTCTAAAATTCCATTAAAATTTTTTGGCATTTATACATATGTTTAGAATTTTTAGAATTTTTCATTCACCTCAAAACACATATTTTGTAACTCAAAAATTTCGAAAGTATAAGCAAATCGATGAATAAGAAGAATTAATGAAGAATTAATGTTGAAAATTTTCTTTATTATAAATTACATTTTGCCGATAATTGCTCTGAAATTAATAAAATCATTTTTCCCAAATAATCATTCTTATCATTTGCTCTCCTCCAACACATCAACCAATCGTGTCATTAGCAATATCGTCAAGCGGAGCCGTTATATATGATCCATATGATATAATATGTACAACATAAGCTACATAACATCGAAAATGAAAACCAAACAAATGTGTGCTAGCTGGAGACAATTGCCCGGAGGCGTTACGCTTCTTCTGCACATACATACATATGTGTGTATGAATTTGTGTATTTCGGTCCTCATAATAATGACACGGAAAATGAAAAATCCCTTCTTTTCATATTCTCTCATATCAGCTCATATTTTTTCGTTTATGAAAAATTTGCCAAAGGCCAAAACATAAGTTCAGGCTCTTTTGGATTGAGGCGAGAAAGAGAGAGAGAGAGAGAGACGGAAAATGAGAAGAGAAGACACATGCACGCACGAGAGAAGACAGACATACAGACAGAAAGCGCTCCACAGTATGCAACAACAAGAACAACAACAATCACATTCATATAAAGTAATGGTAACAGTAGCTAAGACACGAGAGAAATAAAAATAATGATATTAGCGGTGTTGCTTTTTCCACATTATCAAAGTTACCGCATCAAAATAAAATCATGCATACCAAAGAGATATACGCAAAAATTCGTTACGCAAAACGAAACATTTAATCTTCGAAAAAAGATGACGAGAAAACAAGCCGAAAGATGGAGGAAGGAAATGACAGAAAGCTTGCAAAAAAAAGAAAAGAGAAGGAATGAAAGAAAAGAGAAAGAAAGAAAGGGAAAGAAAGAAAAGAGAGATAGAAAGAAAGAAAGAAAGAAGAGTGTTGAAGATTTCTTTTTTGTCGCCCATTTTTCTTTAAAATTTTATGGGAATAATAAAATCGACCCATTATTTTTCTAATTTTTGAGGAAAATTTGAAACGTAAAACTTTTTTTTCTTCCCGAAAATGATTCTAGTTTGAAAAAAATCTCAATTTTTTTCGCCGACTTTCCTCCGCAACATTGAAAGTTGCGATTGCGAGTTGCAAAACTAATAATTTGCGTTTCTCCTCTCTCATTACTGTAATCGTTTTTGAATCGCGCATATCCAATGAAATGGAGCATATTTTCTGTTTATTTGCGCATACATATATCATATGCACGAAAAATTACCATAATAATATAACATTACATGGATGCATATACATATTTTGAATATTTATTCACTGAATACAAATATTTCCTTTATCGGAATTAAAAGTTTACAATTTTTTCGTTAAGGAATTCCCAAATAATGTGAGTTGAGTGTGAGTACTGTATTGTTTTGAGGTTAGTTGTAAAAAATGAATACAATTTCGAATTTTTGAATCTATAGTAAAAAGTTTGGTTAAATTTTATTCAAACTTAAATAAAATTATTTTAATAAAATTATAATATGTACATAATCTCCAATACATACATATATGTACAATATAATAATGTTATTTTAACAAAATGAGAAAAAAAATTTGGACAATCTCTACATCCCCACATCCATCCATTCATTCCCCTCACAATTCAAGAGAAATAATTTTATCAATTTTTGTCTGCGCTGTTAAAGTGAAAAATGAAACAAACAAAAAATTATGTGACGGCTCATTTCGCTTTTTTCATTTTAATTTTTATGGAATTTTTCTTATTTTTTTATTGCGCCGACATTTTGCTTCTTTTAGGAATTATCGTCTCTTTTCTGAATACTTGATATTCCTTTTATTTCGCTTTATCCCCCGCGCGGTAGAAACATTTTATTTGCAATTTGTAAAACAAATTGTTTGTGCATTCACTTTTTTACCTAAAAACTTTTCCAAAATAAATTTTAATATTTTGGAGAAAAGCTAGGAACCATGTTTGGAGCAATGTTTGGCGGTATGTTTCCTAAATCTGAGATCGAATTTCGACAATTTTCATTGCTGTAACACATTTCTGGAAATCTTTTTTATGTGTCCGAAAATGCGTGTCCGAAACATAATTCGACTAAAAAGTTAAAATTTTGGCATATGTTAAATTTTTAAATTTTTGATTTCGATTTTATTTTTGTGTGGTGTAAGGCGAAGTCCACTTTCTTCTTGAAATTTAGATTTTTGTGAGAGACAGAGAAGTTTTCGAATCCTGTGACTACACATAGAAGTCAATTGCCTTGGAAAGTTGGAATAAAGCACATGCACAATACATACATTGTATATATGTATGTATTACATACATACATACATGCATATGTATGTATGTATGTATGTATGTATGTATCATTATTGTCAAAATTAGCTACTAACATACATACATATGTATTTTTGTTGTTGATATTTTCATTGATCACTTTTATTTGTTCAGTATACAGCGTGGCGCAATTTTTTCCCCGATTGTATTTTTGGCATAACTTTTTTATTTCGTTTTTTTTTTCGTATTTCGTAACCAATTCTCAAAACTCTTTTTTATTTTGTTCCCAATACTCTAGGCAATTTTGGACAAGAAATTTGTATAAATATGTTTTGACTGGGATGTGCTGTGAACGTATGAATATTCGTTGTGATTTTGTAGAAATGGAGTATAACGCTGTACAAAAAACTTGGTTTCGTAGGGATTTTGTTCCTGACCCCAAAAAGGGGTCAGGAACATGCACATTGCGGCCAATTTTGCGATAGTCACTTTGAACAGTTTTAGGCAAACCAGACATTCCCTACAAAACCAAATTTTTTGTACAGCGTTATACTCCATTTTTACAAAATCGTTCACAGCACATCCCAGTCAAAACATATCTATACAAATTTCTTGTCAAAAATTGCCTAGAGTATTGGGAACAAAATAAAAAAGAGTTTTCAGAATTGGTTACGAAATAAAAAAGTTATGCCAAAAATACGATCGGGGAAAAAATTGCGCCACCCTGTACATATATTCGAATTTTAAAGGACTTTATTTTTTAAATTTCAAAAAGTTCAATTGCTAGAAATCTACCGCAATTACAAATTACGAATGCATCATCATAAAAAGGTGTGAGAAAACAAACGGAGGATTTGAGCGAATAAAATGTGAAGAAATTTGTCGATCTTTTCCCATTTCTGCAAATAAATCGTCATGATTGTGAGAAAGTTCAAAAATTTACTCATTTTTTGAAAACTCATGAATTTTTTTTATTAAATATCGTAATTGAAATTGTCTCATGTATACAGTATTCAAATTGTTTACTGAACCGTACATACCTGTTTAAATACTATACATATATGTATGTATATAAATGCATTTTTTTGGGTGGGAGATTTTTTAATTTGTCCATTTTTAATGAAAGAAGTACTACATACTGTACCATCATTTTTCGTTAAATTTAAAAATTCCCATAATTTTGGAAAATCAAAAAATTCTTCGCCGAAATATTTTTGTAAAAAGTGAAGTTTTCAATTTTTTTTGTTACGAAAATGTATAAAGAAATTTTTTGTTTTTTATTCAATAATCACATCACAGGCTTAATATTTTATCGGCCCTTCGAATCTCTACAATATTTCACTTCAAAATTTGAAGAAAAGAAACAGTAAAACTTTTCTTTATTAAATAATAAAAAATTTCACCAATTTATTGAAAATATTTTCTCCGAATTCGATTTTTGTCTAAAATGAAGAGAATCGATTTGCGTTTGGGTTGGGCTAAATTTTAAGTTTGTGTAGAGAGAATTGTCAGAAAATGCCAAATGCCAATTGGTTATGCAAAATTTTATTCTGCAAAACTTTTTTTTATCACATGTGTATGCACACATACAAATATGTACATATATATGCGCAAACATACATGTTATATGCACATACATTCATGTATAAATACATATATATATACATATGTAGTGTTGATTTTATACATGCGTATTGTATGGATTTATTATTTTTTTGTAATTTTAATGACCGGAAGGGTTGTTGGAAGAGGAGAAGTACTGTAAGTACTGTGTAACTTGCATTCGAAATGCATCCGACACAAGGTCTAACGTACAAGACACAACGTATTTTTGTCCGATTCAAAGAAAAGTCTCCGGCCCTTTTCCGAATTTTAAATTCATTGCGGGTGGAAACGGATTAAAAAAAGATTATTTTAGATGCAAAAAGGATAGAAAAAGCCGGATTCAAACGTATCTTCATGCAAAAACGTTGTATTTGAATCCGAATGGGTTTGAATGCATGTTACAGTACTCGTCCAAGCACTTTTGACTTTTAAGCCGACGAGTTTAAAAAAAGTTTTCAGGTAAAATCCCTAATCTGTTTATTTGTTTGATGGGAGCTGAGAATGTAAAAGTGAATTTCGCAGTTTTTCGTGCAATTTTAATTATGTAAAAATTGTTGGCTTTTATTTACACATTTTGTAATAAAATACAAAATGTGTAAATAACAAAAATAACACACTATCTTCAAAACTTTACACACATTTTAGCTTGAAAGAATTAGCGCGACAAAATTTATCTTTGGCTTATGAATGAACGAGAATATGCTAACTTTTTACTCATATTTTCTCTGGGACGACACTGGACAAAAATTTCAATGCGAATCAATGCTCAAAAATTATCAGTGAATAGAGCGGGGGAAGCGAATTCATAAAAAGCATTTATTAAATGTGAAAGAATAGAGTGCGAAAAGTGAAGAAATAATCGAGTTGGCTACGAAAAGTTGAATAATATTTTTTCGCTCAAAATGTGTGTGTGTGTTTATCGAATGATTTGTGCGCGATATTTTTTGCGTCCATTATTTTGTGTGTGATGTGTGTGTGTGTGAAGAAAGGTGACGAAAATCTTAAAGATTAAAAAAAATTCATTTTCCAGCAGCATTATGTAACTCGAGAGCGCCACCTTTTTTCTTTAATTTACCGCCTTTTCTTTTAAAAATTTTTTATTTTCGTTCGAGTGAAAATGCTTATCATCTCATATTTTTTGTGGTGTGAACTAGACAATCTCAAGATTTTTATTCATTAGCTTCTTCGAATTTGTTTCATCTTTTCATAACTTTTGTGATTTTTGTTGACATTTTATCCGTCCGCAAAGTGTGCAGTAAAGAGTGAGGTGGTTTATGAAAGCCAAACAAATAGAATTTTGAAAACTTATTGTTAAATGCAACAGGCTCGAGTGAATTTCGTATTGAATTTATATGTAAATTGTTCAATGTTTTATTTGCAGAAGATATGCAGATATTGATGAGGGCAAGTTCCTAACATCCCCGAAACACATATCTCTATATATTGATATATTTCACTTTCTTTCTCTGTATCTCTCCATTCCCCATTCTCGCTTACTCTCTCGTGCTCCCTCTTTTTTCTTTCGCATTTGCTGCCTTGTTCTCACCATTAAAGAAATTATAAAAAAATTTAATCATGCCAAATTCCTTTAATTTATTTACAATTCCCTTAACTTTGAATAAAATGCACTAAAGCGAAACCTACCCTCCCACCCTTCGCTAGAGTATACTACACATGTATGTGTATGTATGTATCAATATTGCCTTATTAGCTATTGCATTATTTTAACTCCCACTAAAAAGAAGAAATAATTTTTTAGAAACTTTGCGAAAATATTTTCCCGTTTCGGCTAAACTTTTCTATTTTTTATTGTGTTTGCAACACAAAGTTTGTAGAGTTGGAAAAATTGGAAAGAAATTAAATTAATTTTTATTTATTTTTGGAAAATGAAACTTTTATGAAATAAAAAATTCATTTCGCTACTGTCTGTTCCCCAGGCGGCATTTTCCTACCGTAGTTCGGAAAGCTTAAGCGGATTTTTTTCTCTCTTTCGTTTTCCTTTATTTTATTAGTTAGCAATGAAGGAAAAAATGGAAAGTAAAATGAAATCCTTTATTTATGAATTTAATGGAAAATTGGAAAGTATTTTTTTATTATAAAAAGCAATAGCAAACGAGGAGAGAAAGAGACACTAAATAGTTTCCTTTCTCTTTCGCCAATGGCGGCGGCACTAAAATGCATCATACAATTATGAAGAAAGCACGCTAAACTGCTGGAAAAACAGCGTAAATAGAGAATGAATGAATGAATGCCGATATTTTTAACTACACATTTTCAACTCCTCAAAATTTTAATGTTTTGTGGGCGTGCGCCAATTTTAACAACGATAATTTGGCCAAACAACAACAATTGGTGTATGTAATATGTATATACTATATATACATATACATATACGTTTCGTTGTATAAACGTTTCATTGTTGTTTGTATTTAAATTTTTTTTTCACAATAAAGTTTTCAAGAAACTATCAAAATGATTAATTTTTAACGCAAAAAAACAATTTTTTTAAATTAATTTCATACATATTTATTTACTGGAGACGTGTTCAAACAAATTTGCAGATAGTTTAATTTACAACAAATAAGTTTATAATGAGTGGAGTAATTATTATTGAAGATGGATTCTCTGGACAAAAAAAGGCATAAATTTGCATCATAATTTCGGTAAGTGATGCTTGTTTTTTGCCGCTGCGTACATCAACTATCGCCGCCTACCCTCGCGGCGGCGGCGGCGATGTGAGTGGAGACGCGGGGCGCAGTGGGGGTGAGAGAGGCATACATATAGAGGACAAGGAATAATGGGGGGGGGGGAGAGTATTAACAAATTATTTATTACGCTGCAGGCCGAAAACCGAAAAATTTGGCATAATTTGAACTGATGACTGACTGCCATGAATGAATGAATACAGATAATGCCTATGATATGTGTACATATGTTAGAAAAAAAGCTGCATAATTTCATGTCCAATTTTTTCTCTGCTTTTCTCGTTATTTAAATAAAAACTCATGTCAATTTATGGCAATAATTGCGAGGCTGGCGGCAACAACAAGGCGAGGATAAAAGACGAAAAACTATGCACAGAGGCGACAAGCCGAAGACTTTTCTCTCACAAAAAAGAGCTAAGAATGGAAGGGAAAATCCTCCAATGAGAAAGAATATACTACAAAATGAAAAGGCACAAACATTTTTTTCACTTACTTATATGTATTATATTATGAAAACAACAAGAGCAGATATGGATGAATAATAATGTCGGAGAGTTGTTATTATGTATTGTTATTGTCTGCGCTATGTGGTCGGTCGGCCGGTCGGTCGGTTGTTGTCTGCGTGTTGTACGTATGTACGTGCCAGCCGGCCAGTAATAATCACAATGCCATCGGCTAAAAAAGAGGAGGCTGGCGCTAAAGGCGAAGATAAAAATTCCAAGTGATGAGTAGTGAATGAATGAAAATTGAGGGCAATAAAAATGCACGAAAAATGCCCGACAGGAAATAAAAAATGGAAGAAAATTGCTTTTAGTGATTTATTTTTATATATATTTTTGGAGTTATATCTATTCTACTACGGTGCCGAAGTTTTATTTCCAAAATGTAATGAAAGTTGGCAGCACAAAAATTAAATTTTGAGTTGCTATAAACTTCCATAAATTAATTTTCCAAACACAAACAGATACATGTTGTGAATTCAATCAGGGGTATATCGAAATTTTCGACCAAAAATTTTTCAAAACATATTGATTTTGCCGTGGAACAAATTAGGCGCAAAATTTTGCTTCCATTATACAACAGGCCCAGAGCATTAAAAATCGCAAATACATATTTGGCGTCTCTCATATGTGTCTTTAACCTCGAACTTATCATTTATGACAGCTGCGTTTTCAAATTTTGTTTTTTTTTATAAAATATAAAAATCGCGCATGATGAATTTTGTACTTCTTTCATTCACATTAGCCATTTTCCCCTTTCTTTGATTCCGAAGAAAGAATGACCACGGGCAAGAAAAAGAAAAGTAGCAAAAGAGAATGTGAAGGGTGGTGGGGAGGGGGGGGGGCTGGCTACCATTTATCATCTTCACCGCACCACAAATGCTGGATCGTGTATCAAAATGCGTAATAAAAATTTTGAAAAAAGTACGCGCGGCGGCCAAAATTTTTTGATAATTTTTATTAATAATTTTTTTTGGTGATTGAAATTTTTTCCTTCTCGAAAAATTGAAAATCGCAAAAGAAATTCAATTTTTATTAATTTTATTACAATTTCAAAATCAATCATTTTGAAACTTTTTATGCCCACTTTTTTCGTTGTTTCGCTTTCTTTTGGCGCTTTTATGTAACTTGACTCAACCTTTTTCTTCACAATTTTGGGAAACATAAACATATTATACGCATGTTATCTCAAGATGATATTTCGTGTTTATTTTCCTCTTCGCGTTGATACATTCGCTTTGACGGGTGGATGGTGGTAGTGGTGGTGGGGGGGGGTGATGGAAGAGAGAAGATTGCTGATTTTTTAAATTTTTTTTGACTTTCATTATTGATAATATTGTAACAAAATTGATATTCAGCAATTTATTATTGTTGCTACCTGACACTACCAATTAAAATACGTTTGATTGAGTAATGTTTAATGTGTGCTTTTCGCTGATGGATGGAAAATGGCCGGTGTTAGCCTCAATATCGTTGAAAAATATACAGAGCTATTATATGATACCAGAGATTGTGGCGAGGGGGGGACGTGGATAGAAGCGATGTATTTTTTTGTGAGTCCCTATATGTTTAAAATTGCAAATTATACGTAAAAAATCTTTATTATTTCATTTTTCAAAAAATATTTTATTTAATTTTTGGCAATTTCTAAAAGATGTTCAAAAATTTATTCAGCCTTTAGGTTTTTTTGTGAATTTTTTTACGTGCGATTTACAACGGTAATGTATGTATGAAAACAAAGTTGGATTGATTGAAGTAAATTTGAAAAGATTTATCAATTTTCATTTTACAATAAATAAAATAAAAATTGATGAAAATTTTTTTGGTTGCGTTTTCCGCTTCATCAAACAAAATTTCGGTTTAATTAAATTATGTTTAATTATTATAAATTTTGCGGTTTTTATGCTGAATGATTTTTAAATTTTTCGACTTGTGCTACAATTATTTTCTCTGATTTTTATGTGAGTTTTTGGTTTTATTTTATTTTTTTTGTTTTCTTCTTTTCTCTCACATTTTTCTTTGACTTTTTTGTGGTTTTTGATTTGAATTTATCACTGATTTCTCTTTGATTATTCAAATAATCATTTCTAAATAATCATTTATGATTTCGTTCAACAAAGGCAACAAACAACATTATTTCACTCGTCATTATTATGTATTTTCCAATGATTTACGCTTTATTTAGCTATAAAATAAAATATTAACTAATAATAAATGTAAAATCATTTTTTTTGTAAGATCCTATACTACTAATATAAATATGTATGCACATATTTATATTTTTTAAATAATTTTTAAATTTTGTAACGTTGATGAGACAATTTTGCAATTGAAAACTTAATTCATAGTTTATTCGTTTCTAGAAATAACTTTTCCTCATCAAATACAGAACACTTTTTTCGTTTTTTATAAATGTCATTGAATTATCCAATCGTTAATTAAATTTTTTTTGCGTATTTCATAATGTAAAATGAAATGAAATTTTTAGTCAAAACCTTTTTAGAGCATTTCTCCCATGGGAAGGAAGGGCAGAGATGGTGGCGGAGAGGGAGAAAGACAGAAAGCGAGAAAAGCCTAAGCAATGAAAACGTATACATACATAGGGCATATAGAAAGAAGATGACGTAGAGCGAAGAAAGGGAAGGAGAAATAGAGAGGATAAGAGAGGAAGAAGAGAGAAAAACTGAAAGAAAATGACGAAGAATATACAGAGAGAACAGAGATAGAAGAAAGGCGAATAAAAGAAACAGAGAGAATAGTGAATAGAAAGGAAAGGAAGGGAAAGGAAAGAAGAGGAAGAGAAAGGAAAAGGACGAAAAGAAACTCTCGCAAGAGTTTCTTTCTACCTTATGTAATTTTAAACCATCGACAAAAAATTATCGAAAAAATTAATGAAGAAATTTAAAACCGCAAAAAGTTTTTATGTTTTAATATGTTTTTTCATGTGGAAACTCACCGACTTCGTTTTTCAATTTTTCTATAATTTTATTATTTATTTTTGTCTCGACTGAATGGTTTGATTCGAAATTCAAAAACGAAGACAAAAAGTTAAATTCATTCGGATGTTTTGAAATTTTGGACGAGGTGGGTTTATGTATTTATTTTAAGAAATTTATTACTTTCAATAAAACCAAAACAAAATTTGGTTTTTGTTTTTCTAAAATTTTTGTATTGATTTTAAATTATTTTTATATTTTTATCACAAAAATATTACCGCGCTTTCTTCTTTTTTATATTTTTTATATGATAGTGTACTGTATCATAATTCTTATACATAATTCTTTCTATAAATATGATAGCATACTGTATCACAATACATATTTTTTAAATATTAAATATGATAGCATACTGTATCATCAGAATAATTCTTTGACTTTTGCATAATTTCAAAACACCAAAAATTTGAGTGGGACGATTTTTGCTTTTTGCTAGAGTTAATATTTGCCAAGTTCAATTTTTCAAGAGAGAGCAAAAAATTTATTCAATTTATTTAATACCACTTTAATTTTTTTGCGAAATTACTTTTTTTAGAATATTTTTTTGGGCAGATTCTCGACTTCCTAAAAAAATTCCTATTAAAAATGCAAATGAAAACGAAACCAATAAAATTAAACAAAAAAAAACTATTTTTGAAAATTGGAAAAAATTGGAAATTTTATTCTTCGAATTGTTATCATTTCCATACCGTGGGATTTTTTGCTTTTAAATATAAAAAAATAAAAAATTGCCGAAAAAGCGAAAGCTCTACAACATTCATCAACATTTTTTGTTGTTTTTTCTCTCTCGTTATTTAATTATGAAGAAAGACACCGAATTCAGGTCATAAAAAAGTTAAAAATGACTGAATTTTGGTAAAAATGAAATGTTTTTTTTAATAAAATGAATTGTAGTTTTTTGTAATTTCTTTTACACACATAAGTACTGTACAAAAGTGGCGTACTTCATTCCAAAGATTGAGCAATTTTTACAAAAATACAAAATCTTTTGGTGATTTAATGGCTTAATTTGAAGAGAAAGTAAGTTTTGGCGGATAATTTAGTTGTTTTTAGCGTTTATTTTGTTGTTGTTGATGCTTTTACAACAACAACAACAACAACAACAATAAAAGTTAATAAATATTGATATTAAACGAAAACGAATCTGTTACACGATACTTTCAAGATTTTTTACGTCTTTTGTGTGTGCTTTTTAAATTAAATTTAAAAATTGTATTTTAAAATTTTTATTTTGCAATTATATGTTTTTTGCGAAAAAACGAATTTCCGACAAAAATTTGTGTTGAACATATTTCTCGTTATTTTTATTACGAAAATATTTTGTTTCAATTTTAAAGAAGTCTCGGCTAATTTTTTTTGGCTGAAAATGTCTTCATTTTCAAATAAGATCGATTTACAATTTTTCTAATTTTTGCGCAAATTGTACAGTAAAGATCAGAAAAATTGCAATTTTTTTTTTACAAAATTTGAGAAATTTAGAAGCTTATAAAAATCAATTTTTGGGCTTGTTGCGTTGGATTGTGCGTTTGTTTAAGCGCTTATTTTTTATTTTTATAATATTTTTTCGAATGTACAGTATTCAAAGTTGTTGTGGGCTTTTACATTTTTTGCTAGTTGTGTTTTTTCTGGTGAGCGTATTATAAAATTATGGTCTTAAAAATTTTTTTAAATTTAAAATGCCCAAAGTCGCATTTGGATCAAACTCTCCAATGAGTGAGTTTCAAGTGAGTGAGTTTCTAGAGAAAACAGCTGAAGAAATGAAGTGAAAGAGCGCGAAAAAACTTTTGAAGCAAAGTATACAGTACGAACGTAGTGGACAGTTCTCAAAATGAGAAATTGGACTTGTTAGAAGTTCTGCTTCAATCGCCATACATATAGCACACACTAGAATACATACAGCGCGCAGAGAGAAAGTTCAAAAACATTCAGTATTGGGTATCGGGCCGCAGGTCAGCAGCCAGTATGCCGTTCGTTCCATTGCATTCGTTCTTATATGAAAGTTGGGGGAAAGGTCTTAATATCGTTTGAATCAAGTAATGTATACATATATACTCAAACACCCATTCCCGATAGAAAAACCTAATAATAAATATTTGTAATAAACTTTTAAACTCACTGAACATATTTAGACTTGTAATATGTATTTATTTTTTTGTAATTCAATACGTTTTAATATTCGTTTGTGTTATGTATGTATTTAAACAAGTATTACAATAAGACAAAATTGGATATTATAATGTAAATAAAAATTAATTTTTAGATTTTACGATTATAAATTATTTTCTTTATTGGCGTAGGCTTTAAATATCATATATTTGACTTCACTTTCGCCCATAAATGATTGCCATCTTTCTCGACGAAAAATTTCACAACTTCTTACAATTTCAATTAAAATCCTCTCCAATTCAGCAATATGAAGATAATTGAATCGTCAAATGCGAACGACGCAGTCGACAACGGCTTTGAAAACTCCGAGCACGCAGCAGCAGCAGCAGCCGCAGAACACAGTCAACAACAATTCGCAGATTGCGGAAAAACAGAATTGAAAAATTTTCTTTTGTCGAGTTTGACGTGCAAATCGAATGAAAGTAGTATCCTGCAGGTTTGCAACAGTAATCCGTCAACGTCGAGAGTGAACGGTAGCGCCGCTGAGCCGGCGGATACCGTAAGCCCGTGCCCGTCGGACGGCGGCTCCTACGGTGGTGGCTTGGCCTCCCCGCGCAGAAAACAGACAAAACCCCAGCGCAGCTCCGCGGAAAACTCGGCGACTTCGACGAGCGAGAATAAATTTGAAGACATTACTTCAAGCAAACCAACTTGCCCATTTTCAACAACCGCCTTGCTTTCTGGTAGGCTTTTTAATCTTAAAAATTATTTAAATTTTTATTTTAAATTAAAATATTAAAATATGGTCTAAGTTCAAAACTATCCCTATATTTTGCTTATATTATACATAATTTGCCTGAATTTCGTTAACAACTTTTTCGACGTACAGTGAAGAATAGTTTTAAAGATTTTTGAAAGAATAAAACTTACACATGTAAAACAAAATAGATGACAAAAATTGTTTGTGAAGTCCCATCTTCTCCATTTTATCTTACTTTATTTTGTGGTTTTTTTTGATAATACAGAATACAAACTTTTGATTTATAAATTTTCCCTCCAAAAAATTAAAATGAATAAAGTTAAAGGAAAAAATTGAAATGAAAAATTAATTTTCTCTCCAAAAAAACATTAAAAATTTTTGCGGTTTTTATTTTTTACCTTTTCCATTTTTTGATGGTAGCAGTCTGACACGTAATAAATTATAAATTACCGTACTGTAGGTTAACATTAAGTTGTACATTAAGTTGTAGGCATAGTGTACTGTGGAATTGGACCAAAGTATGCATTATATCAAACGAACTTAAAATTAAAATTAGCTAATAAAAATGTAAGAAAAAAAACGAAAAATTGATAAATTTATGTGAAATTATAATTTTTCGGTAAAACCTGAAAGATACGATTTTAGCATTTGTGTTTCTGACTGACTTTTATGAAGGGACAATTTGTTGTCAGTTCTCTTTTATTGCTGTTGTTTTTGATGTTGTTAATGAATATTCATTATCAATTTCAATGAAAATTTTTATTTGAAATATTGAGACTCTCTCATCCGTTCTTCCTCTCCACTTTCTCTTCCTCATTCCCCCCTCCCCCTGCCTCTCTCCCTCACTCCCTGCTCATCAATTTTGTCGTGCTTTCAATTCCTGCCCCTTCGTTTGCTATTGTATTTTCGTTGCCATTCGCCTTTTCCTTTCTTCGCGGCTGGCGGTAATTTGCAAATGCGAGTGAAAAATTATATGGCGGCATTATTTCCTATATATTTTTTTGGAATTTTCGGCATTTTTGAGCATTTTGTGATGATTTTTGCCAAAAAATTTTCACTTTTCCTCGTTTTAGTGCCTAAATTCCCCCATTTCCGATGAATGATGAAAGCTTGCAAATAAAATTTGAAAATGAGTTTTTAATTCGATTTTAATCCGACAAAATATAGAAAATGCCGACAAAATGCCAAAAATTATACTTCTCTCAGCGTAAAAGCAAAATTAGGAAATTTTAAAAATTCCAATAAATTAGATTTTTTGTGGGTGAGGTCTTTTTTGCGAATTATTTGGAAGACAAATATCTGTGATCCAAAATTCATTTTGGTTATAAAAGATTTTTCCAAATAAATTTTCAAAGAAGTAAAACTTTAGCTTACATTTTAAAACATAAATAAATATTACATATTAAATATATCAATTCAAAAATTTATAGAAAACAGAAATACACTCACACACATACACATACAAGTAGCGCAGAACTTTTTCATCTTTAAAATAAATGGAAAATAGACTTATTACCTAAAATTTGAGCATTTTCTCTCTCTCGAAAAGCGGAACAATATGAATTTTGTTTTATATTAAATTGGTTGAAATTTTTAAAATTCGTAAAATTTTTTGATCTTTCTTCAGCAAATAAATTTTCATTCAGCAGCAGAGAAGTGAATCTACCAACCTTTTTTGTGCTCTTTTTATTTGACTTTATCAAAAAAAATTTGATATCTTTATTATTTTTGGTTATACTGAAACAGTAGACAAAAATATAATTTTTGTTATTTACGACTAATTATAGTAAAATTCGGTAAAATTTTTTTAGCGAAATTAATGTAAATAATTTAGGCAAAAAAAGAATAAATAAATGATAACTCGTCACAATTTGCAATTAGCATAAAACATTTCGCCAACGAGAAAGGACAAAACGCCAAATTGCAAATTATGCCTTATAAAAATGCGGAATAAAACTTCATGTTTTATTTCTAATTAAATTTCATTTTTGCGTCGTTCTGTGTGGATATTATGAGCAAATGATGGTTTGTTTTTAAATTTAATCAAAAAATTTATTTCAACTTTTATTATTTTTATTTTCGCAAAAGCCAGGCCAAACTAAAATTTCCCAACAACAACAACAACAACAACAACAACAACAACAACAACAACAACAACAACAACAACAAACACAATAACAGCAATAACAACAGCAACATTCAACTTTTTATAATTGAATATTTTTTGAGGATTATATTTGAAATACCTCGATATAAGTATGTATACACATTGTTTATTACCGTACGAAGAGAATCACGCATGAAATTATAATTTCATAAATTTTTGCTTTTCATTGGTTATTATTATTATTCGATATTACGAAAGAATATACTTACGCAAATTGTTCTAGCCTTTGCTTTATATTTTCGCTATTTTCTTTCTTTTTTTCTTTTTCGTATTCCCACTTTCGTTTTGTCATATTTTCATATTTGGATGGATGAACAGAAAATTATTGAAAACAATTTTCCATCCAATAACAACAATTTTATTTGTGCTGGTTCTAATAAATGCATAAATACACGCATACACACCTACCTACATACACATGTATGTATGTGTGCATTGAAAGGAAAGACGAAACGAAGAAAAGAAGCGAAATGCTGTGAGAAAGAAAGGAAAAAAAAAGGAAAGAGTCGTGTGGCATTGTGCTTTTCTTTCCGTGAATTTTACTAACCGACTGACTAAAATTCTTTCTGTTTTTACCACGTCTTTGTTTCCATTCGCACAGTTTGTTTCCTTCTTATCTGATAATGGCAAAAATTGAAGATGAAAAATGTAGAAATATTCAAACAAATAATGTCATAAGAAGCTATAAAGACGGAAAATGAAGAATATTTTGTACAAGAAAATGATAATAAAATGTAAAAAGAGAAAAAAAGTTGGAAAAAAAAGAAGAATGCGAAGACGATGTGTGTGAAAGAGGTGTGTAAAAGATGCAAAGAAGAAGAAAGAAAGAAAGGCGAAGAAAGAGGCAGACAAAATTGGATGCATGAATGAAACCGGTAAAGGCAAATGAACTAAACAAAATATTGGTAACATAATGAAAAGTCGAATAAAAATCATTCTGACTTTTTCATTTTAATAAATCTTTTTTAATTCTCAAAACTCAAAAAATTGTCCCAAAACGACCACATTGGATGCACTTTTCGCACTTTCCTTTTCGCATTTTGTCTCGATGCGTTCGTCACTACAACATTTTTTCTTTCTCTGCTTTTCTTTCTTCTTCTCTTTCTTTCTTGCATATTCTTTTGATTTGTGCTCAAAAATAGAAAAATGACTAATTGGCATTTTGTAGTAAATTATTTTTGTAAAATGAAATGAAAAAGAAACGGCGGAAAAATGTTTAAAGTAATTTATATTGAAGTTAAAGAGAAAGAAAATAATGAAAAATAGCAAGCAAAAGAAAGCAAGCGGTAAGAAAAAAGTTTTCATTTTTTTCAGCAAATGTGAATGTAAAATTAGTATAATTTGTTTTTAAATTTGAATTTATTTTATTGACAAAAATATGTTTGCGAAAAATCTTTTTATAGAGATTTGCAACAAATTCAAAAAAATTTTCACTTATTTTTCCGAAATCACAATTTATTTCTTACTATATCTTTTATTCGCTTCTCGAAAACTTATATATTTTTTATTTATGTATAAGAAGTGTTGAATAAATCATATACACAGCTCCTCTTTTATATGAATTTTGTTTGCGACCTGTCGTCTATGTTTTTTATTTGTGTGGAATGACAAAAAATTAATTGTATGACTTTATGAAAAATAATTTTAAAATCGGAATGAAAAATTTATTGAATTCATATACGAAAAATATCATTAAATATTCCAATCAATCGAAAAGCATTAATTATCACACAAAACTGTAATTTTTGCTAATGGCGACGGTTAAGGTTATTCTGTTCAGCTATCTATAGTTCTACATAGAAAGAAGTTTTAGATCGGCATTCAAACACATCACAACCGCCGCAGACGCAGCCAAATTTAGCGGGTAAATTGGTGTGGACGGGTGAGAGCACGAAAACTTCTGACGAGAATATCGACCAGAAAATGCGCTCATCGCCAATTTCCGTCGAGGAACGATTTCGAAATCAGCTGAAACAAAAGCTAAAATCGTTCGACGAAATTAATTCGATTAAGGTTAAGGTATACCGTATTTCTTATTTTTCAATCATTTGTTGAATGTAAAGAAAATATTCAAAAAAATCTGAAAATATTTTTAAATAAAAAAGTTAAAACTTTTTTATTTCAGCTTGACAATTCGCCAAGTGACAATTTGCCAAGCGAAAACGACGTCGAGACTTCACTGCGCTCCATCATTTCGACCTCTGCGACCGCAGCAGCAGGAGCGCCGTGCTCGAACTTCGAATTTGCTATTGATTTGTCGAATAACAACAAATATGAGCCGGAATCGAATCACAGCAGCAACGGCGGCATTTCGAATTTCTACAAAGAAGCCGAAATTTTAGATTTGGTTAATGCAAAAGCCAACAAATTGAGAGAAGAAAAACTTCACGCAGACATGCCAACGAATAGCCACAATTCGGCGGAGTCGTCCGAAAATTCTCTAAAAAACGACTCGACATTTGAAGCGGAGAATGGAGTGGAAAATGTGGCATTTTGTGTGGAGTGTGAAATGTGTGGTGAAATGTTCGATTCTTTAATCGATTTGCGTGGTCATAAATGCGAGCAAATTGGCGGCGCCAATTACACGATAACGCAGCCAGTGCGCAGCTCTTCCGTGCCTCAATTTTCGTCGTTGATCGACGCGATGAAACTCGATTCGGCGGAATGCCAAGACGACGAATTGGCGGAACGCTCTGCGTCGTTGCCCTCGAAGCTTTTTGTCCCCCCGTTTCGCCTACGCTACCTCGGCCAATCCGCGTCGGCGGCAGCCATCGACGAAAGCGAAGCTGCGGAGAATTGTCTGCGGAACGACGTGGACGATTTAAAGAAAAGCGCACAAGAAAAAGCACAGGTATTATTCAACGCGTCGCTTAGCGGCACAGCGCTTCCGGAAATGTTTGCTTTGCCAAATCCTTTCTCCCATCAACTGCTTCTCAATCATCTTTACCAACAACAACAACAGCAGCAACAACAGCAACAACAACAACAGCTGCAACAAAATGATGACAAAATTTCGGGCAATCAGATGATTATGGCACATAAAAGATCGTTGGCTGCGGTTAGCGAAGACGCAAAAGAATCGTTAGAAAAACTTCAAAGTGATTTCAAACGCCGGCGCAGCGCTTCGCCACTATCGAATCGAGAAAGGTCTTGTGTCATGTTTGGGCAGCAGCCGACTACCTCAACGCGGCTCAACATGGAGCCGGGGGGCCCTAGCGGACCGCTGGCGCCGACGCAAATGCCGCCGATGATGCTTTCGCCATTTCAATTCGCAGCATTTCAACAACAAAGTTTGTTATTTAAAAATTGACCCGCAGGAAAAGATGAAATTAGGCGCAATTCGCGCATTATATTTGGTGACCCGACATTAGCGGACCCGACATTAGCGGACGACATTTGCGGACGAAATAATTATCAATTTAAAAAAATAATAATAATTTTTTGATATAAAAACGAGCTGTCAAACGTCAAAATCGCGAGTTAGGCTGCTATTATCCTTCTTACCCCACCCCGAATTGTACACGTGTTGGGGGGTCGCTATGCGCTACCCCAAGTGAAAATGTTAAAAACTGTACAAAATCAGTAAAAACATTATTAAATTAGAAGTTCCCGTCTCAGAAAACCTTTAAAACAACCGAAAATTTTTTTTGTGCCCCGATAAACCAAACCACAAGAACCAAAATAACATTTCATTGATTTAAAAAATTGGAAATTTTTAAAAATTATTTCGTCCGCAAATGTCGTCCGCAAATGTCGGATCCGCAAATGTCGGTGTGCCTTATATTTGTAGACTCTTAATTTTCGTTCAATTTTATTTCTAAATTTTCAGTGTTTCTCGGTGGAAATGCGGGAATGTTGATGGGAGGTGGTCATCAAAATCCCCACGCTGCTGCAGCTGCGTCAGCCCTCTTCAACCAACTGCATAACAGCGGAAAGGAGACCTTCGAAGAACAAAAAAGACAGCATCACCATCACCAACAACAACAACAACAACAACAAAATCACTCGCATCATTTGATGAGCTCACTAATGATGGCCGCTAGTGGAAATTCGAGCGATGATGATTGGGAGTCGATGATGGAGGTGAAATTTTTCTTCTTTCTGTTGAAAAAACTTTATAATAATTTATTACAATCTATATAAATAGTAATCTATATCAGTCATTTTAGTGAATTATAATTTTAATGAATACATAATTTTCTAACGTTAATGAAAAAAATAAAAAATAACAAAGTTATGCAAATCATTTTAGGTGAGTAACACGGATGAGGCTGAAAAAATTCGTATTATGGTTGGCGACAAGGCGGCACCGGTCACGGACCCCAACCAATGTCTGCTCTGTCGAAGGGTGCTTTCCTGCAAAAGTGCGCTACAAATGCACTACCGTACACATACCGGTACTTTTATCATCAAAACTTTGATTAATTCTTTTCATTTTTAACCTGCACTAACAATAACAATAACAATTTTCAGGAGAGCGCCCATTCAAATGCAAAATTTGCCAGCGCGCATTCACAACAAAAGGCAATCTGAAGACGCACATGGGCGTCCACAAGACCAAACACTCCTTTCGCGGCCCGATGCCCGGCGTGGGCGGAGGACCGCCGATGGGCTTCGACGTGGGCGGCATGTCGGGCGCCGGCGGAATGCCAATGATGGGCCAGCACCATTGTCCCATCTGCCAGAAAAGATTCATCTCGCCGCAAATCCTCCAGCAACATCTCCTCCACCACCACACCAGCCAGCTTATTCAAAACAGCGCCAACAATCGGTAAATTTTTAATAAACTGTCAAGTCTGAAAACTAACAATTTTCACTAAGAAAATTCACTCAAAAGATAATAAAAATGCACAGAAGTTCACAAAAATGATAAATAGTAGTATATATGTAATAGCTTATTTATTAATTTGTAAGTTTTATTTACTATACATATAGATATTTTGCCGTTGTGCATAGTGCGTAAAGTATCTATGTATAATACAATAATACAATTCTACAATATACATAACTATTATTACTTTTAATACATACAAAAAATTTGCAAATATTTTTTTGATGATGTTTTTTTTGTTTTTGAGGAAGAATTTGTTTTTTGAAAAGGCTCAAAAATTTGTTGAAAAATTGTTCATAAATCTTATTCATTGTTTTCTTTTTGTTTTTCTTACACCAAAAAAGGGGAAAGCACACAATAATCATAACTTTTAATCCCTCCAAAAACGCCAACTTCTGAGAAAGTACCGAAAATTGGTCCCGAGAGGAAAAGAAAAAAAGTAAAAAATTTGAGAACGCCAAAAATATGAGTAAATTTATCATAGCACACTCAATTTTTACTTTTTCAATTTTTGCAGTTTTTTTACTTTTTACGAAAATATATTTTTCGAAAACTTTTATGAAATAATCAAAAAAATTTTGTAGGTAAATTTTAAAATTCTTTTCTAAATTGCTTGATGAGAAGTTGTCGAAATTCTTTACATTTTTGGTTCTTTGCAGGGTATTCTTTCCCGGAACCGCCCTCCTCACTCATCATCAACCCACCGCGTCCTCATCAATGAGCGTAGAGACGTCGCCCACCGCTGCCTCCGGCGCTTTAGACGGATTTACGTCACGTCAATTCGAATCGTCATCCGTCTTTTCCGGGACCAATATGAAATTAGAGAATGGCGAAGCTTCAAAACACTCCGCCACATCCTCATCAGCTTCACTTTCGCCCCTCGCGTCTCCGATAAAAGCGCCCGAGAAAAGTCATGACGCTGCCGCGGCGCCGTCCAATCAAATTTCGCCCACGCAACGATTGAATAAATTCTCCATGTCTGCGCTGTGCGGCGAGAGTAGCAGCGGTAGCCAGGCTTCGAGAGAAAAACCAACGAATACCACCAACAACAACACCAACAAAAACAACAATAGCGGTGACGGTGATCAATCGGGGGGACCGGAACGCGGTCGGGATGCGACTGCCAATTTTGAATTCCTCAAAGCGCTTATCGCCAACGCGACGGGCAGTCAGTTTCCGGGCGGCGAAGCTGCGCTTCACGAACTCTTCCTCTCGTCTATGACTTCCGCGGCTGCGGTTGCGGAAATGAAAGAGCCAAGCGTCAGTACGTCCACGGCCGTCCACGAGAACGGTGGCCTTTTATCGCCAAAATTTTTCCCGCAAGCTGCTTTCTTCGGAAATACCGCGTTTCCGCCATTTCTGCCCCTTGTCGCCGCGCCGCCAGCGACAACGGCGTCAGAAACCAAGGAAATTTCACAAATGCCTGCTGAACGCAAAACCAGCAGCAGCAATAGCGGCAGCGAAATGTCTGTTGCAGAGAAAGCAGACGAAATTTCACCACGAAATTTTTTGAACTTTAGCAGCAAAAAGTTGTTGGAAAGCAGCAGCAAAGCTGAGACCAGCACTTCAGAAATGCTTCAGAAAAAAATTTCGTTGGAATCAGCGGGCAAATCAGCGTGCGAGACACTACAAGTCAAGACGGAGAATGGAAGAAAAAGCGATAATTTGCTGCTGCCTGCGTCGAATATTTTTGTCTCTGCTCATTTTCCCACACAACACCAACAAATTCAACAACAACCACAACTTCAACATCAACAACAACAACAGCAGCAACACCAACATCAGCAACAACAACAGCATCGTTCATCGCCGCCGCCGAACTCCTCACTGGAGGCGATCGAGAAGATGTTGGCGGAGGCGGAGCCTGATCCCTCGCCTCGCCCGATGCTCCCCCTATCCAAGCATCAGTGCCACGTGTGTCGCAAACATTTTAGCAGCAGCTCAGCTCTACAAATACACATGCGTACGCACACAGGTAAAATTCAACGTTTTGAATTATAAATGTGTAATTTTCGTATAAGTAATCGAATAAATCGGAAAAATAATAATTTTAATTAAATAATTTTAATTTTTTTAATGTTTAGGCGAACGGCCTTTTAAATGCGAAGCATGTTCGAGAACTTTTACAACGCGTGGAAATTTGAAAGTTCATATGAGTGAGTATTTTCATTTTTTATTTCTTATTCTTTAGAAAATATTTGAAAAGTTAAGTTCAAAAATAAGCACATTTCCATCATTTGCAGGCACTCACGATTATCACCAAAATCCTTCGCGTCGCGGTAGACGGATTTTCGATTTTCACGGTGGCAGCGGCGGAGGCAGCGGGCCAAACGAGGCAGAAATGGCATTGCTCAACCGCCACCATCACCAGCAGCAGCAGGCCGCTCTACTCGCGGCGGCTACTGGCGGTGCGCTCTCACACGCGCTCATGCCTCCCCTCGGCGGCGGTGGTGGTGGTGGTGGTGGTGGTGGTGGTGGTGGCGGCAGCGACTCCTCAGCAACCATGTTTGGCAATGCAGGTGGCGCGTTTGCACCCTCTTTTGTCGCAGCCGCGTTGGCGGCGGCGGCCGCGGCCGCTTCAGGTGCGACCGCACCCGACATGACATCGCCAAATGTCGTCAACGATCCGGCGGCGGCGCTTTTTATGATGCGCTCCAATTGTCCCATTTGCCAAGCGTCTTTTCAGAGCGCCGCAGAAATGCAGCGCCATTTCGACGCGCACGTTGTCGCATTTGCTGAGGCGGCCGCAAACGCGTCCTCGACAATGGTTGGCGCGGATGGCCCATTCAACGGCTCCGCGTCACCAAACCAAGGCGAGGATGTCAAAAGATTTGACGACGACGCGACAAGCGCGGCGAATACCGCGAATGATAACGAGAGCGATAATGATATAAACGGTGATACTGATAATTCAAATCATTTCAGAGAAAATAGTCAGAAAATGATCAAATCATTGAGCAAAAAAGTTTTGGTTTGAACATTTTACTTTTTTTTATTATTTTTGGGCAAGGACTTTTGCAGAGTCAATTTTTTTCAAAATAATGACAATTCCTTAATTCTAAAATGACAATTTGTCAATTAACTTTTAGTTCTTCTCGCAAATATCTTGTTTTGCCAAATAGAAATTTGTAAAACATGTTTAGTTTTCAACAAACATAGAAAGAAGTTTGCGTCCTTGCTCGAAAACAATACATACAGTAGCCTCCGGTGTTTCTTTTCAAATTTCTCAGTCATCCCTTCCTATGTGAATTGTTGTAATTTTATTGTATGTTTACAAAAAAATTAAATTTTTGTAAAAAACCTCTCCCAAACAAATTTTTGAAAAATTTTTTGTCGAATTTTTCAGAAAAAAAATGTTTTTGAAATATTTTTCATAAAACTAGTTTTTGGCTCAATGGTATAAACCGAATTTGGAATTTGCAGTCACACCTCTGTCACCGCCCATTTGTTTCAAATATGGTTTAAATATCGAGATTTAAATACGATATTTGCGACAAAACCTCAATTTTTCTTATTTTCTCAAAAAAATTGGCGAAATGTACCCCGATGATGATCATTAAATGTTTTTATTTTCAAAAGTGTGCAAAAATTCATTTCTTATCAAAATTTTATTGTCTTTATAATTTTATTTATATAAAAGTAGGCTTTACCTTTTATTTTAATTTTACATTTAATAAAATAAAAATTTTATATTTTTAATGTTTCACTTTAATGTCAACAAAGAATTTTTATGTTATTTAAAAAAAATTATTGAATATTGCAAAAAGAAATTTAAGAATCTGGAAATTTAAAATTTACAATTTTTTTAATCCAGGCAATTTTTGTGGGCGAACGACATTTGCGGATTTCAAAGTTTAATCGACTTTTGGAAGTTTAATCAAAAATGTGTTAGTAAGTTAAACAATCGATTCGATGCAGAATTTCATTCTGAGTCGAATCACAAATAACTTTTTCCTGAAAAATAATATTATAGGAAAACAAAAAAAAATTCAAAAATTTGCTTAAATGTCGAATATTTTTTGCTTTTTAATAATAAAATTTTCTGAAAAAAGATGCCATTCGACGCGGAATAAAATTCTGCGTCAATTAGATTTTTTAACATTCTAAAATATTTTTATGTACATCAAAAAATGGGTAAAATTTTGAAATTCCGTGCGACAAATGTCGGTGCGATAATTTTTATTTCTATCCAAACCAAAATTTTTAAACTTTTATGTGCATAAAAAATTTAACAAATAAGTTTTTAGAAGTAATTCTGTAAATACATAATTAGAGCAATTTTTTAATATTTATACAAAATCAAAGCGGAAAACAAATTGCCAATAAATGTATATTCATTCCACCATTCATTTCTTCAAACAAACATAACATACATATACTGTAATGCATAAAGGTGTGTATCGTAGTGTTTATTGTATAGTAGTAATATGTACGAACGAACCGGTTCTTATTTTATTTTTTTAATACTTTTTAAATGCGAATATTTATTAAAAAGTTGACTAGAGAAGTCTAAGAGCAGGAAAATATGCCTCGGAAAGACGGAAAATGGACGAATTCGACGTGAAAGAACGACTTTTTTTATTATAATTTTTTTAGGTTTCTGTAATTTTCAAATTTCTATTTAGCCTAATTTCTTTATACATATGAAAAAAGTCGGAATTTAGTTTTTTTTCTAATCTTTAATTTATAAATCATTCAAGGGGATACTTGAAGCCAGTACTAACTTTCGTCCAACATGCATCCGTGCATTCAGTGCATCCGACACTAACTAAGGTCAGATGTAAAACATTTTTTGTCGGATTCAAACAAAGTCTCCGCCCATTTTTCAAAATTATAGATTCATTTCGGACATAAAAGTATTCGAACATTTCATTTTGGATGCAAAAAGAATGCAAAAAGCCGGATTCAAATGTATCCGGATGCAAAAACGATGTAGGTTTGAATCCTGATGCATTTGGATGCAAGTTACAACCACCAAAAGTTCATTAAAAATTAGAAAAAATATAATATATAAGGCATAAAACTTAAAAAATAATTTAAAAAGAATGCTTACAAAAAGGAAAGAAGAAACTACCCAATTATTTATAAAGATGAGTACATATGTATGCTAGCGAATTTTACTTGTGAAAGTATTGGCACAACAAATCATTCAAACAAACACACAACGCGTCCAAACCACCATCGCCACGGTAGTACGACTTTTTTGGCTGACTGCAATTTTTTCAAAAAAGATTTCTTTTTCAAGTACATCAGGGATGTGCGTAATTACGAGAAATGATTTTCGTAATTCGTAATTCGTAACTGTGTATAATTTTCGTAATTCGTAATTCGTAATTACGAGGCTAAAAACCCCGTAATTTCGTAATTCGTAATTTTCGTAATTTACCATCAAAAAATTTTCAAAATTTTATAATTTTTCTTTGATGTAATACACTGAAAAGTATAAAAAATATAAAGAAAAAGGACCTCGTTAGACAAAATTGTGAAAGATTTTGATTAAAATGGGTATTCGAAAATTGCCTTTTTCATGAAATTTTTGAATAATTTTTTTTCTCAAATAAGTCCAAAATATTTACCTACACCAAAAACCCGTAATTACGAGCACTTTCTCGTAATTCGTAATTCGTAATTACGAGGCTAAAAACCCCGTATTGTTAAATGTGATTGATTCAAAAGAGATGGTGGAATGAGAGTTGTGTGTAAGTGTGATGATGTGCGTGAATGTCCAACACACACACACACACACACACACGATTACTGGCACAAAATAATTTATGCGAAATTGTCGCGCTGTTAATAGTTGCTC
>SAUE01000024.1:123180-135107 GCA_009724625.1 Deladenus siricidicola
TCATGAACATTTCGAATAAAATTTAAACTTTATTATTGTTTATTGTTTTGTGTATTTGCTATTTATTATACTATGTAAATAGTTAATACAATTTGAATTAGTTCTTTATTTTTTCAAAAATATTTTGTCTAGAAAACTATGAAACTTATTGCGAATTTCGATTTTCGGAAATCGATTTTTTAAATTTTCGATTTTGGAATTGCAAATTTACTTTCGTTACACCCCACATGATAACTAGTACATATAAAATGTAATACGTATGTACTATGTATGTATGTTGGAGCAAAATAGAAAAACCTGTGAATGGTGGCCCTGTGTACGTGTTTGAGGCGGTGAATGCGCTCGGCGACCTCTGTGAGGAAAACGTTCACTTTGTTTTTCATCGACGAATTATTGTCGCGCTGTGAGATCTTGGCGACGTAGTCGAAGCACGCCTTGCAGTCTGTCTCCATTTTTTTCAAATTGTCCAAAACCGCATCGAAATCCAACTAAATTTAAATTTAAAGTTTTCATGAAAAAACCAAAGAAATTTCTTTTGTTATAACCTGAATTACTTTTAGTTTAGATTACTTTTTTCAGCTCAAATTTTGTAACGGAAAATTTGAAGAAAATTCAAAGTGATAGAAGCGTTACCCGCGAGCTACGGGAGACGGCGCCCAACTCGGAGTAGAGGTCGGTGCCCTCGGGGAAGTTGTCGATCATGTATTCGGCGAGGTGGTGAGTGAGTGGGTATTTGTGGACGGGGTCCTTCACTTCGGACGCTCTGGACAAATAGTCTAATTGGAAGGCTTTGATCTGCAATTAAAATCAATAAATTTTACTATCCAATGACCATGCATAATTGAATCTAATACATATGTACATACATGCATACGTATAACACCAAAATAGTGAATAACATACTTCAGTGCCGTTGAGAGCATTGCCGATAGTGAGCAACATTCCCATCGCCACGCGAAACGTTTTCGACTCCTCGATCTCCTTCATCGCATTGTTCAATTCCATCAGCGATTCGGCGACGTCCTACACACAAGTAACATGTACATACCGTAAAATGATTTTTTGCATAAATGCCAAAAATACTTACGAAGAAGACATATATTCTGTGTAAAAGCTCACCTTTTCCAAGTTCTGATAGTCGAGCATAAAGAGCCAGAGTCGAAGTCGCTCGAGCAGACAATCGATTTCGCTGAGGCTGAGCATAAATTGTTCGGCCTGGCCCAGGGGCGTGTCCGGGTTTTCGCCTTGCCTTTCATGGATTCGTTCCACCTCTTCCGACGATGGCATCATGGTGCTCAATATCTTCTCGATACCCTCTTTATTCAAGACGCTCGCGTCGAATTTCTGTAAACTCATTTTTTACGTTAAAAAATACATATACATGCATACAAAAATTAAAAAATTGTATGTATGTATTGTATGTATGTACATATGTATGTGTAATTCAAATAACTCACACGAATTGCCGCGGGAATTACGGTAATCGGCGGTAGTTTCGTGAGACCAATGTTGATGGCTTGAGAGCGCTTCACCGATAAAACTTGCAGAACTTGTGGTTTTAACTCGCCACCAGCCTTCTAAATAGAAAAATTCAGTACCTCTTATAGCCTTGTTTACTGTGTGTCATGTCTTACGGCTCTAGGTCAAAACCCATCATCAAATGCTAAGCCGATGAAATCCGCTCAATGAGTAAAAAGTTGAAGAAAGTCTTAACACCAATTACTTTGTTTGAAGCAGTTTGGTGAAATAAAATTTTTAGTAAAAACTTTCGGGATAACCCAATATTTAACAGCAAACTTTCACTCCTATTGCAGGACGTTTCGGCGCCGCGACCCTTTGGTGCCATATTCAATTTTTTTGTAAAATATTTCGAAACGTTTTTTTATCAAAAATAGTTTTTTGATAAAAATCCCCCTCAATCTCCCTCAAGGCCTACGCCAAATACTTTGGTGTGCCTAAGTCTAAGGATAAGGCTCCGCATACTACGAGACTTGTCTAATCGCCCAAAGCTTAACCTAAGCCTTAGGCTCCGCATAGTACGAGACTTTGTTTTTTTACATTTCATAAAATCGTTATATACACAAATTAGTTGGCGCCGAAACGTCCTGCTCCACCTCTCTGACGTCAGGACTACACAGTTTTACATACATACTTTCTTGCCTCCTTTTTACTTTTCTTTTTTATTTTCATATTTCTTCTACGTAACCTAAGATACGCATTACATTAAGCAAATCATAAATGTACCTTCACGGGCACCTCTTTCGGCTTTTGCTCGAAAAGTCGAGAAAGCTTCGAGATGTCGATTTGGGGCGTAATTTCCATTTGATTCCAGAAGTTTCCTTTACGCTTCAGAGCCGGTACCTGGGGCGCCTCGGCTTGCGCGGGCTTCCAATGCAACTTCAAAGTACCGCCCGCGCTCGTGGACTTGGCGGACGGACCAGGGCTTTGCTCCCGATTCCTCAGGCTATTTGCCCCAAAGGCTGGCGGCGGCGGTGGTACGCCTCGAGGGCCACCAGCGCCGCCGGGTATTGGCGGTGGGGCCGGTGGGACTCCACCTATAATTTGGAAATAGTATTTTTCTCCCTAACTTATTACACATTACACATTAATTTATTATAAAATTAGATTTATATTATACAAAAAATGAAAAATATGTTTAAAAATAAATTATTTGTAAAATAAATTACAAAAAAATCTAATTTCATTTTTTTCAATTACGAACCATTCATTTTTAGCGAATTAGCGGAATAGTCGCGATCCTGTGCCACTTGAGCCACCTTCACCATCACGAGCGGATCTTGTTCGAATTCTACAAAGCCCGAGAAGTCGAGATCATTGATTATCATTGGCTTTTCTTTCAGCTTTTCCGCAGCCTAAAATGAAAAATCAAAATCGAAAATTAAAAACAAATATTAAGAAATAAAAGACCTCTTTCCACTTGACTTCCGACTCGGATTGGCGATTAGAACTCTCGATGATGCCTTTGCGAAACGCGGAATTTTCCATTTTCTTGGCACGTTTTTGCAAAAGAGCGGCAAAACCGCAAGCACCGCCGCCGTCGTCATCCGAATCCACCGGCTAATTTCAAATAATATGTATTTGGAACTTTTCTTGAAGTTAAGAACATGGAATATTTCTTTTTGCTTAATGTAGAATGTTTGGGTTCTAGTAAAAATTACGTTTCTTTTTATACATACATATACATACATCAGGGGTGAGTCGAAAATGAATTTGACATTTCGAAAATCGAAAATTTTAAAAATAAAATTTCAAAAATAGAAAAAAAATCACCGAAAATCGAAAATTGAAAGAAGAAATTTGTCGAAATTGAAATGTCGAAAATCGAAAATTTGGCCAAATTTTTCAAAAAAGTTTTAAAAAATTCTACGAAAATCAAAGGAAAAAACACCGAAAATCGAAAATTTTCTCATCCATGAATGAGAAACAATTCAATGTGTAGAATTTATGTATAGCATTCGTTTTTTATACCTTAGGTTTGGCTGTTTCTGGAGCAGGACTCTCTTCGGGATCTTTGGCCGCTGGCTCAGGGAAAACCATTGTTTTGTGTTCAGTGGGCGAGAAAATGTTTGTGGGAATGCATGGCGGTGGCGCTTTTACGTGATGCTCCTCTTCCATACTCTCCTACAAAAACAATCTCACAGTAATCACCTTTTAAAAAACAATTTAATAAATAAACTATTCAAATTCGATTACATTATCTCTCTCTCAACAAAATAGAAGTTTTTATTTTTATATATTTTTATTAAATTTTTTATGATTTTATCATTTTTACAACTGTAAAAATAAACTAAAAAGTCCAAAAATACTTTAAACGGATATATTTTTAAATAAAAAACATAAAAAAATTAAATACTTGAATATTCTCTTTGTCGTCGACGCCGTTGGCGACAATACTTTCGCTGTTGCCGTTTAGCGCCGTTTTCTGCGTTGGCGTCGTCGCATCGCCGTTCGATATTTCGTTGCTGCTGTTCTTATTGCTGCTCAGAATGGTGTTGCTGTTGTTGTTTAAACTCAAATTTTTACTAAATTGGCTCGCCAAATCCGAATCCATTTCATCGGAGGCGTCTTTCCGTCGGCTCCACGCATCCGATGAGTTGTTTTTTTCGAAATTTCGCCATGATGATTGCTTTGTTTGTTGTTTATCAGTTGTTGTTGGTGTGGGTGAAGTTGATGATACGATTATTTTGTTGTGACTGAACCCGTTTAACTGCTGTTGTTTTTGAGCTTGTTGTTCGAAACTATTAATTATGCTTTTGTTGTTGTTGTAGGTGATGTTGGTGGTGTTGTTGTCGGTGTTGTTATTACTGTACACGTCGTTTGCCAATGATGTTGTCGGCAGCGAATCTAGTTGTAGTGATCTTTGTTGTCTACGCATACGGTCACTTCTCCGATCATTATTATTATTGTTGTTGTTGGTGTTGTTGATACTGGCATTCTGCGAATACGAATTCCCGTTCACCCTAAAAAATGTTGACATATTACACTAAATTCTTATTTTCCCACTAATTTATTTTCGTATTTTACTTACTATTTTTGTTTTGACCATTCAAATAAAGTTTTGTAATTTTTTACAAGTTTTACGATGCAAATTTTGCTGAATACACGAAATTTTCAAATCCAAAGTTCACCTAATTTACTCCCTTTTCCCTGCATTCATTACCACCAAAATCTGGTAACAAACAAAAACATATGGCGAAAGAGAAATACTTCTTCACACAACAAAACACACATTTATTTATTCCCTCCTCACGCCTTCTTGTTTGTTGTTTACCTCATCTTGACGAGATCATTGTTGTGGCTGTGGTGGAAGTTGTTGTTGTTGTTGCTGGCGCTGCTGTCGCTTTCGAGTGCTGCGTCCTCTTTCCGCAGTTCCTGTTCGTAGTGCGTGCACTGCTGCGTGAGTTGGCTGTTGTTGATGGTGAGCATTGTTTTGAGTGCGTCGTCAAGGCCTTGCCCTTCAAGAACGTCGATTATGTCGAAGAACGTGTCCTTAAGAACGAGAATATGCAGTACACAAATGTACTTTCATCACTTGTATTTTCCCATATTTATAATAAATACATACATACATATATGTATGTATGTATGTGTTCATTATTGAATAAACAGGAATTTTGCAAAACGAACTCAAATTATTACCCGCGGTCTGAAAATATTTTTGGAAAAGGTTTTGAACGAATGTTTGTGAAGAGCAATTTTAACTTACTTGGTCCGGCACTCCATTCAAGGTCTTGTTGACAATTGTCATGCCCAAAACCAAAGTTTCCTCGTCACTAGCCTGACGTTCGTTCAAAATTCGCATTAGACTTGACCATTCTGGTTTTCCTTAAAACATAAAACTAAAAAAAGTAAATATAACAATTAAAAAACACAAAAAAACATATATGCAAAAACTTCTATAAAAATATAGAATTTAAATTTTGTTTTTTTAAATATTTAAATATTAAATAGCAAATATAAAGAATTTAAATATGTAACAGAAAAGTTTTGAAAAATTGTTTACCATTTCCCTTTTCGGCTCTGGACATCGCGGCGAGCAAAAGCAGCGAATTTGATTCGGTATATTCGACAAAGACCAGCAACAACTTCAGCGCCGTTTTCACAACCAATCGATACTGAATATGTATTCAATTAATAATTTCAATAAAATAAAAAATAAAATTATTTAAACACAAATAATTTTTATAATTAATTACTACACGAATAATTTAAATATGTAAAATTTTCGGATATTCAAAATTTTCAGAGCAATAAAAAATTGAAAACAAGCCAAACCGGTGAGTCGAGAAGCTGATAAATCCAGCAAATCGTCTCATTACTCGCGATTATTCCATTCATGCCATCCACGTAAAGCATCAATTGGCCGATTGCTGGAACATGAGAGCAATGTTAGATGAATAGAGAGGAGAGAGTGAGAGAAAGAAAAAGAAAGAGAAAGAAAGAGAGAGAGAGAGAAAGCGTTTTTTTTAATAAAATTATGTCAAATTCAAAAAAACCTCTGAGAATGTGATTTTGATGATTTTGGTCGGAAGTTCGGCCAATTTTCACGAGGCATTCCAAACCGCCATTCCGAACGAATTCGTGAACGATATCTTTGTCGTTTTGAAAAATGGATTTTAGAGAGAAAAGAGCTCGACGCTGGTCCCTGCCCGACATGTACAGTAGCTTATCTGAAATATACACATGTATGCACATATATTTTTATAGATTTTTTGTTTTTATTTTCAAAAAATTACCAATTATTGCCTTAACCCTGAGTGCTGGCTGTTGGCGCACCACGAGACTACTTCTGCTAAAATTAACAAATAATTTTTTGGAAACTTATAAAATTGTACTTAAAAAATAATTTTTTCAAAAATATAATACTTGCACAAAATATTGGGCATTACTGTAAAATTTTTGGGATTTGACGCAGCTATATATTCATTATTTATTACCTGAAAACATCAATATTTGGCTCATCCTCTTCCTCCAAACATGAGCCCCCCTTATCATCATCCGGACTGCTGTCATAAATGTCGGTATCGGTGTCTTCTCTAGGTTCCACAATTTTATGCAAATCGTTGGCATTTGCATTTGCACTGGCATTCTCTCCTTTTTCGTTTGTCAAGTTCGAACTTTGCGCAAAGTTTGGCTGTAGCAGAACGGAGGTTCTTTTGTTTTTTACCTTGGAATGCGCTGACAACTTTCGGCGAATGACATTTGCATCCGTGCCGCCAATTACGCAATATTTCGCTGATTCGACGTCCGCAGCCGCCTCCTCCACCGTCCGCTGGTGCAGTTCCGCCGCTGACGCCGCTATGGAGTGTGGCGCAGAAAGCGCGTTTGCATTTTGTTCAAAATTGTCTTTGTCTTGAAACTTTGAATTCAGAAATTGCGCCGAATACCAATGGGGCGTGGATTTGGGGGAAAGAGAGGAGGAGCTCGACTCCATCGACGAGAATGAAGAATTGAACGAGGGCCGCTTTACGGAGCCGGTTTTGAGTGGCTCGACTTCATCCCTAAAGTCGAGCGAAGATGTTGTCGAGCAGCCGGACGAGTCGATGCCTGTGTCGTCGTGGGCACTGCTGCTGCCGCTGCCGCCGCTTCTGTGCTTTCTGCTTTTGTTGTTGTTTTTTGGATTAGAAATGCCGAAACATTCCGAATGGAAATTTTCCGTCGTGGGTTCATTCAAATTGACAAGTTCACTTTTGTACTCCAAATTTGGCGATTTGTCGGGGTCTAGCGAGTTGTTTGCACAATAATCGTCGCGATTTTTGGCGATTTGTGTCGCTGTGTCTCGCTGTGTCGAGGCATTTACTGCTGCTGTCGAAATGGGAAGTACATTCAGCGTCAGTGTCCGGCGGCGTTCGCGATTTCGGTGGGTCTTTGAATTCTGCTGTGAAGCGGAATTCTTTCGTTTTAGAGCGTCTTTTGTTGGCGTCGTGGATGACTTGCTCAGCGTTCTGTTGGCAAGGTGCGCCACACCGTCTTTGTCGATATTTTGTGAAAATGTTGACGATTTTGCGTCGATGCACGAGTTGTACTGGGGCACATTTTCATTGGAAAAATTAGTCAAATTAGTTCGACACATTCGGCTGACGGGTTTGCTACCTCTAATTGGACTGGTCTTACGACTATTCGCTTGCACATTGGTACTGCTGTTGCCAATTTTTTGAATTGATATCTTTTGGCCTGGCGTAATGCTCTGTGGCGGCTGTTGCTGGTGAACTTGAAGCAGCAGATGATCCGCAATGGACGAATTTTTCGACGAATTTCCGCCGATCTTTGGCAGATATTGGTCGTAGACGTTTTGACACGTTTTGTTGCTATTGACACGCATTTCGTCATTATTATTATCCGTGTTGTCCACGACAACGATTCCCTCGTTCGCGTTCATCTCATCGTCAATGAAGCGCATCTCAACGCCCCGGAAGCTGAACGGCGAGACAACATTTGTGACTACCGGACGATGAGGTTTTGCTGAAAATATTGAGTTTGGCGCCTCTTTTTTGACGAAGATTGGCGGAGTTGGTGCCAACTGTTTCGTTGATTGTGATTGTTGACTCGAGAATTCGCTTCTTAATTCCTTTTTAGAATTATTTTTCATCGAAATTTGAGGAATTAAAGGTGCATTTGGCAAAATTTGAGATTTTTTGTTAAACGCCGGATTGTAAAGCGAATTAGTGTTGGTTGGTTGTGATTGAAATGAATTGCGAGAATGGTATGACGACGATATTGGCGGACAATTTTTCAAAATAACCGCTGATTTTTGTAGATTATTATCAGAGACGTTTTCCAATAATGGATTATTAACTTGAGCGCGTAGGGAACTGACATCATCCGGGTACTGATGATGATGATGATAGGACTGTTTTTCTTCCTGATACTGATGCTGATATTGTTGATTTATTGTGGTTGGCCGTGGTGGCGACGGCGCTCCGTACGTTTTTCGATACATTCCAGAATATCCACTTTCGCGGTCTATTTCTCGCATTTGCACCGATTTTTCGAATTCCTTGCCACTCGCCGCTAGCGGTTTAACGCTGGCGGTTGAGGATTGACAATTTCTCAGCAACGGTAACTTATTGGCATTTTGTGTATCTATGGCGGTAGAGTCATTAAATGAATCAATATCGATCGGATAGCACCGTAATGAGTTCATTGCGCATTCCTGATGCGCACTCATTCGATAGACAGAAAATACAATATACTAAATAGTACTCACTAAATTATTAGGTTAAAAATTTCAATTTTGTGAACAAATATGTACATATTCGATAGAATGAGTGCTTTTTGGCCGCTTACCTCAGCCATTGATCAAAACAATGCAAAAGAAATATTTTTTAAAGATTCCAAAAACGCAAAAAGAATAATAAAAATTAGTGCAAATATTTTGTGCAAATATTTATTTATTTATTTTTATTGTTGTCATTTTTGAAGAGGAATCTTAGACATTATTCATTTCACGTCGAATAATAAATATATTAAAGTGATAAACAAGTGAATCTTCAACAATTTCATTAGCATTGACAAATTTGTAGAGTTCTTAGCACACATAGAATTATCAACAACAACAGCGTCAACAACAACAACAACAACAACAACGACGACGAATTTGTTGTTTACGTGTGGAAGAAAAAAAATGAGGATATTTAAATTAATGCCGCCAATTTGCTTAAAATTGGGAAAGGCCAAGAACCTAAAGCCAAGAACTCCTACAGCTTATTGTTAGCAAAGTCTGTTACTTATAGAAATTTTATAATACATACATATATTTATTTATTATAATTATGTTTTACAAACGAAAAAGAACAAATTTTTTAATAAAAAATACAATAAAAATACTTTATCATATAAATAAATAAGTAAAATAATAGATAAAGCCATGGTGCAAAGCCGTGGTGCAACGTTCAGTGTGATAGAAAGTGCAAATTCTTAAATGCAAAAGAGGTGTTTGGCAAAAGAAACAAAACATTTTGTTCGTTTAATATGTATTCACAAACGAAACGAAAGCAATTTTTTCTTGTACATTTTTTGCTTCACCTTCAAAATCAAAATGCGGAAAAAACGGCAAAAATTGAAATTGAAGAAAATATTTAATAATCTGAAAATTTTTGCTCAAATGACTTGATGATTATGCGGGAGAAATTTCACTTCATTTTGGAATTTTTGCAGTGGAATATTTAAATTTTATATTGTATTTTCGCGCTCTCAATAATAATGATCACTTCCATATTAACATAAAAGTCTTTCTTTCTCTATGACTACGGTTGTTGTGGTCTTTCTTGCGTTCTCTCAATTTTCGCTGTGTTTCTCGCCCCTTCTTTGTCTCTGCGTTCTTTGAATTTTCGCTGTGTTTATTGCCGCCTTCTTTGTCTCGTTGCCTCCCCTTCCTCCCATTTAATCTTTGTTTCTCGCCATTCCTTTGCTGTCTGCATACATCTCGGTTGTACATATATGTATGTATGTATACATGTGTATGTGTATGTATTCTTTAATGTCTGCCTTTTCCTCTCTCCTCATAATTTCAGTCATTCTTCTCTTCTCCACTTTCAATTGTCCATTTTTCAGTTTCACTCTCACTATGACGTGATATGCACGCGAGTTTTTGCGTGAAAATTTGGTTGTTTGCGGATTTTGCCGGCAAAACTTGAAATAAATTTAAGAGCGAGAGAAAATGAAAAATTATTTTTGCAATCAATTTACATTAAATTTCACTTGAATTCAGATTTATGTAATTCAACTCCAAAATTTTTTCTTTCTTTCGTCCATTTTTCGTTTGCTGGTTGATTTCAAAAATATTTGCAGATTTTTTCAAATTTTTGCAAAATTCTCCCGCTTAATTTCTCAAGACAATGTGCATTGTTCTCGCCGCAAAATTTAAAATTTGCAATTATTTTTAGCAAATTTTCCAAAAAAAAATCCGATACAAAAAGTGAAATAAATATGAAAAAACTAGTATCTTATTGTATGTATATTATTGTTTTGTACATTATATGTATATGCATCTTTATTGTATGTAATCTAAGTTGTAGATTTGAGGAAAAAATAAAAATATTTTTTAGAAAAATTAAAAAAAAGTGAATCTTCCCAAAATTTTCGCCCATCTACAGAATCTACAATACAGTAAGCTGAAGCACTGTTGAGGAAGTTAAAAAGGCACATTAAATAGCGAGAATGAGAATTATGCTAAATTTTAATAAAAGAAGTTTAATGAAATCAAATTTTTGCATTATTCAAAAGTGCATTTATTACATAGCAATGCGAAAGCAAAATGATTGGCGTGTGAGGTGAATGGCCATGGAACCTACACACACAACACACACAACTCCGCCACAGATAATAATAACTAAACACCAAACCTATAACAAACACACTATCGCAAAAAAACATCTTTAGCGAAATGAATAACGATAAGAAAAAAAATTTTGCAAAAATTATTGCTGAATGATGTAAAATTTGAATTTTTAGAATTCCATCGAAATTCATTGTTTATTTTTAGGAAATGTTAATATAATTCGATTATCCCAACTGTTTTCTGCACTTAAAAAACATAATAATGTGGATCAAGAAGCTCAACGGATTTTATTATATTTACATGCATTACAGAAAAAATTCTGTCCCAGGAAGAAAAATTACAATAAATTTTAATTTACATTAAGGCGCTAATCCAACACAAAATTCACATTCCAAACGGTTTCCTCCCCACAAAAAAAATCACAAATTCACCAAGGATTTGTCCCCCTTTTTTACTCAACAAATCTCATTATAAAATTAAGAAACGTGTGCTTTTTCACAAACCGCAATTAGTCTACACTGCATATGTGCATACATATATGTATGTGTATGTATGTGGATGTATGTGGATGCTGAGAGAGAGAGAGAGAGAGAGAGAAATGGCCGGAAAACAAATCAAACCGAAAGACTCTTTTTTGACGCTGCTTAATCCCCCATTTGAGAATGGGGGGAAATTATTGGGCTGGTAAATTTTTATATTCGATCATGCAATATTAAAAGAATTGCTAAAATCCTACGCGAATTTCCAATAATTTTCCAAAACCACTGTATACTGTATAATATTAAAAATGGAAAGCAATTAAAAATGAATTTCAAAATCTAACGTTTTACAAAAATCTATATGTACATATGTATGTATTAGAGAAAGTTTGTATTGTAAAAAGCTAGCCATAATCGTGAACAAATAACACAGATGTGCAAATAAAAATAAATGAAAATTACAAAATCAGTGAAAAATACAAGAACACAAACGAGCAAAAAAAAATCACTTTTGAATTAAAAACCGACAAATTCCAACTGAAACAAAGCAATTTTTAATGCTCAACTTGACACACACACACACACAGCCAGCTGCCTGTCCAAATTTAACGTTTTGAGAAACTACAAAAACAGCGCTAAAATTTTTT
>SAUE01000024.1:143772-158639 GCA_009724625.1 Deladenus siricidicola
CCATCCGAAAGCTAACCTTTTGCTTGACGTAATATTTCGAAGAAACAAATTTCCGAAAAGCTTTTTGAATGACTCGTGCAAAGCCGTCGTATTTCCGCTCCCTCGACTCCTCCAACAGAAACAGCTAAAACACTTATGTAGAGAGACAGTTAGGCGAACCAATTTGTGTACATATGTATTAGTGAGAAGCAAACGAACCGATTCAGGATTTTTTATGAAAATTTTCGACCGTCCCAGTTGGAATTGGTCGGAAGCGAGATTGACGGACCGGCAAATTATCTGAAAAGCGAATTTCCTTGGTATTAATTTGTTACACGCAATGAATCAATGACAGTATGAAAACCTCGCAGCCGCGGCGAGGCTCTCCCCCATAGTTGGGCCATGTTTCTGCACTCAAAATGGCGTAACGCCATAAAAACTTTTCAAATTGCCGCCGATAGGCAAATCCAGCCCTTCTCACGCGGATATTCTCCTTTAGTCCAAGATACTGTACTTGGTGCAAGACTCTATAAACTTACATATTGTTAAAATATTATTTTTTTCGAATTCTGTTAAAATATTATGTAATAGTATTTGGATTTATGATTTATTCAAAAAAATGCCTTTGAGCGTCAAATTGTAACGGTCCCTTCGTCTCGTTTGGCTTTATGCATCGAACGTAGTGTGGCGTACACTTCATTAACGAATCCACCAACTGATTCGCTTGGGTCTGAAATTTAACTTTTCTTCCTTCAAAAAGTGGACTTGAAAAATCAAATTGCCAGTTCAATGAAATTTCTTTAACTATTATATTATATTATATTATATTTGACAGGAATTGGTTTATATGAATATTCAAAACTGTAATCCAAACACACAAATGCGTAAACAAACGTCAGATTCGGGTATCAAGCGTCAGAAAAAGGAATGATATGTACCAGGGGTGGTAAAATTTGCGATTTGCGGTTTTGCGGCTTTTTTGGGCAAAAATTTGCGATTTGTGAAAAATCGGCTATTTTTCGCAAATTTTTCACAAATTTTGAAAAATGAAAACCAGTTATTTTTTCAAATCCGCGATGTAGACTTTGGTATAACATTATTATTGATCCTATTGCGGAGATATCAGTAAAAGAATTTCCAATAAAAATTTTTTACAAAAAAAATTTTTTAATAAAAATTTTTTTATGAAAAATTTGCGGTTTGCGATTTGCGGTTTTGCGGCTTTTTTGGGCAAAAATTTGCGATTTGCGATTTGCGAAAATAAAAATTCATTTGCAATTTGCGATTTGCGGTTTTCGCAAATGAAATTTATTTGCGGCCCAGCCCTGATATGTACCTTTATTTTTGTGGAAACGCTGGATGGCTTTGCTTTTGATCCGTTGGCAATGCTTTCGGGGTAAAGGCCGCTCATAAATGCGCTAAAAATTAGAACTTGAATAAAATAAACAAATTGGTGAATAAAATAGAGAAAAATGTTAAAAACCTGTTACTACTCTGCATAAGTTGGATAAGGTCGGGGTAGAGGACGTCTCTGTTTCGGTCACAGAAGCCATCCACTTGATATACCACCTACAAAACACCATACACAAAATTTTGCAATATTTGCGGTTTATTAAAATGTAAAAATTTATTTTTCGGAGAAAATTGTTTTGGAAAATTTCGGAAATGAATTTACATGAATTTTTAGAGCCAATTTGAATTAAAAATTAAATTGAATTTAAAAAATCACTTCTCCCGCATAATGAGTGACGACGAAACACTGCGCGCCGCTTCGAAAATGTTCGTGCTTGGCGACTTGCTGGCCAAGTTTCACCAAAAATTTTGCGTCGACGCCCTCGCTTTGTCCGTGGATTTGCGCGCAAATGTCGTCCAGCAAACACATTATGCCTGAATTCATGTGTGCAAATTTACAATTACTGTATGTATACGTACGCGGCGGACGCTTAAACAAAGAAAAAATACCGGGAGGCTTTTTGGCTTCTATGAGATCGCAAACGACTTTATTGTTGAAATAGTCGATGGGTGTCCATTTTATGCCCTCGGATACGTATTCTTCCTGCTCGGCCTTCAGTGTGAGTTGAATGAAGATCTGCTGGAGTTTTTCATTCACAAAGTTTATGCTGGAATTACAGTAGTTTTGAATAAATACCTTGATTAGAAAACGTTCTTACGCAATGCACATACATATACATATAATACATATACATATAATCCATGATAAATACATATATGTACAAATGCATATGTATGTAATAAATACAAAATCTACCAAAATTGCTCAAAGCCGTTCTTGTCGAATATCTCAAATCCATAGATGTCCAAAATTCCAATTGACAAATCCGATACATTTTCTGAAGAGATTTGCAATTCTTTGTTCACTGACTCCACTGAAAATTAAAAATAAATTAAACTTTTTTGGTATTGTGTTGGTGTTGCTATTAATTACCCAAGTAATCGAATAGTCTCGAATATAGTGATTTCACCCAGGCGTCTCTGGTGTAAACGGCCTGTTCCACATTTAATTTCACGTCGATTTCCTCCTTGTCGCGGCCCCATTTCGACTCCAACTTTCGCATCGTAATTTTTTCCTATAGTAATTTGATTTAAAAATTCTAAGTTCAACCATAACGCCACAATAACTAAAATTAAAAGAATAATACCTTTATCGCCTCAGGTGTCAGACCGAGCAAATAAGCCGGAAACTGAAGGTCTAAATAAAATAATATTGTGAAAATCGAAAAACAAATTTTATAAAAAATAAAAATAAATTGTTCTATTTTTTATTTGTTAAACTGTTGAAGTAAAAAAATTAAATTAAATTCAAAATTCGAAGGACTTAACAATGTTCGAGGCTCAAAAAAACAGCCAATAAATTCGGAATTTTTTGAAATTAAAATTTTTCGCTTTTTGGCTTCCACAATGAGACGTCAAATTTCTGAAATTTGTAATAATAAATGCATGCAAAATGAATCATTTCCTTGACCATTTTGAAAAACTTTCGAATTCTGACTCGGAATAGCAAAAAATTCGGAATTCCACCCAACCCTGATGTATGTATGTGTTCAGCTACGGTCATCATTCAAAAATAACACGTTATAATACCTCATTGTTCAAACAATTTTTAAACATTTAAAATGCAATTGTTGTGCTTTGGTTTTAAGTTACAACTGTTCGAATTTGCTGTGCTTAGGTTCACCTACAATCATCACTGACGACAGACGCGTAGTTTTGATCCTCGACAAACGAAATGTTTCCAATGTGAAGAATGGCCGACACTAACTGCAGAATCTGTAGTTGACTCTCGTCGCTGATGCCCACAGTCTTCATCGCTTGCTGCAAATTTTATAGTTTTTCTTTTTTTTTAATAAATATGTACATACATATTTTCGATAAATATGTACATATGTGCATATATGTATGTAAGTACGAACCAGTGTTTCGGCGTATTCTTGGGCGTCATTCGTCCCTTGAGCAGTGTAGCAACCACTTTGGTTCAAATAGTTATAGTAGTCTACCGTACTAATACCGAGATTATCTAAATTTAGTTTTAGCATTAAAATACATACATTATATACAAACCATTACGTGTGTTGTTTAAAAAAATATTGCAAATTATGTAAATATTGGCAAATATTGCAAATTATGTATTTTTAAAGTTTGTGGACATGAATTAACAAGAATCAATTTGTATTAATTGTCGGAATGAATTGACCGGGAATGAGAGTTGCCCGGGGATGATTTGCCTTGGGATGAATTTTAGTATATTAAATTACAGTAAACGAACCTCTTGTGTGGGTGTCGGCTCCCGAGATGAGCTGGTAGAAGATGTGAAAATTTCGCTCGCCATTGCCCAAGCCCACAACACGACTCTTTTCGAGGAGGAAATTCGAGATTTTGCCGCCGATGGGCTCACCACCGCGTCCGAAAATGATTTCTACGTATTTGCCAAAACGACTCGAATTCCAATTTCGAATTGTGGCCGCATTGCCGAAAGACTCCAACAGCGGATTCGACTTCACAATCACCTCTTTAACGTGCTAAACTCAAAAAATTATTAAATTACAAAAAAAGGTCAAAAAACTTTTAATGACTCAAATTTTATTCTTAAATTACTCAGATATTTTTTGTTAAATGTTGTTGAATTAAAAAAGTTGATTCATACATATGTGTGAAATTTACATTCTAATCTAATGTTTACCTGAACCCGTGTGCCACCGCCAGAAATCTTTGCGATATAATTCATTATAAACTTTGCTGATACCGTTTTCCCTGCACCACTTTCGCCACTTAAACGCAAATATGTACATATATGATAATATGAGAGATGGAATACAAATATATGCATGTGCATATATAAAAATAATATATACATATGTATATATGTATAAAAATACATATGTGCGCAGCAGGAGTGGTAAAAAGGAGTTACCTAATAATCGCGCATTGCCTTTCGCTGTCGATCATCATATTCCTAAAAAGTTCATTTTGAAGAAAAATAACTCATACTTTTCAATCTCTCACTGAAAATTATAAAATAATCGCGGAGCTGTGCGCAATTACGAGTTTCGAAAATTAAGTTCAGTTACGAATTCCTGTGTCACAAAAATAATTTTTCGTAATTGATGAGGGGTGAACAGCCTGATGAGGGGTGAATGATTTTTAGAGCAGACCTGTACATCTCGTCTGCCAGCGAATAAATGTGTGGCGGATTTTCGTATTGGGCAGCGCCCTGGTAGAGCTGCATCTCTTTTTCTGTGAAATATGGCATTTCTTTGAACGGATTCACCGAGATCAATACCGGCCCGATGTAGGTCTAAATTTCAATGCTCTCTAACATTTTGATTATTACGCATAGCATACAATCCTTGATTTTTAGAGAAAAATTTTTAGATTTTAAAAAGCAAAAAAGCCAATAAATTCTCAATTTTTTATTTCTCTTAAAAATTTCTCTTCAAAAATTTCGAATTTGGTTTTTCAAAAAGCAATAATTGCCAGTTTTTCCAAATTTTGGTTAAAGTTAAATTTCAACTTTCCCGCGTTTTTTTCTGTCGCAAACAGCACTCCGATATTTTAGTTTTGAGCATTTTTGATTACACAGATCGACATAATTTTTAATGGGCTATCCGCTGACATATCGATTGCCCTCGTTGATGGGATACTCGGGCAATCCAGAAAAGCACGGGAAAGTCGAAAAAAATTTAACTTTAGCCAAAATTTGGAAACACTGATAATTGTCAATTCTTGAAAAAATTATTTTTAAAAATAATCATACAAAAATGGCATTGGCCGCCAATCGTTTGCGCAAATTGTCGGTGATGGAATCGTCGGAAAGATTTCGCAGCAAAACCATATCCTCCACGCCCACATTTTGCACGTTCACGTGCGATTGCCAATGAAAAGGCTAAATTAAATTTGAAATTCAAAATACTAATTTTTTAAAGTTATTTAAAAAAATAAAAAATAAATAAATACATTAAAAAATTACCATATTTGATTATATGTATATCCAACTGTTGAATAAATAAAAATTAAATTAATAACAGCAAAATACTATTATTAGACGCATAAATACGAAATTATTCGCGAATTTCAAAAATTGTCTAATTTTTACATTCATTTAAAAAAAGAAATTATTAATTTAACTGCCAAATGATGACTCAAAATAACAAATTCGTTCAAACACAAACAAATTAAAAAAATACATGTGTGATGAAAAAGAATGTTGAATGTATGTGTAAGCAAGAGAAAAAAGCTTAAAATAATATAATCACAAAAACAAAACGGCCGAAAAAGTGTCGTGTAATCGCGACAAAAAAGAAAAGTAATACATACATATATGTATTCGTTCGGAAAAAAAAGTTAAAGACAACAAAAAGAAATAGAAAGAAAGAATTAAAAGTAAGAAAGAAAGAAAAAAGATGTATAGGAAGAGAGAAAGGAAAGAAGGGAAGAGAGAGAAAAAAATGAAAAAAGGAAAGGAAAAAAGAACAAAAGCAAGAAAGAATGAAAGAACGAAAGAGGAGAGAGAGAAAGAATAAATGAATGGGCCGAAAGTTCCTAGGCAAAAGAATTACTTGACCGTGATTCATTTTGATTTTTCGATTAAATAAATGAAAAAATGATCAATACTTGAAAACTTCAAAAAAATTAAATAAAAATGGTTCATTTAAAATTTATGGATAATTGAAAAGCAACAATGGAAAGGATAGGAAAGCAGAGCAGCTTGAAAGTAAATAAATATATTCGTGGAGTTACATATAATCAGATTATCCTGCAAATATTCCACAATACAATGCAAATTCTAAGCAGTTTATTGTAAATTCCAAAAAGTTGAATATTGATTTGCAAAGTTAACATATTCCCTTACAAAAACTTCATAAAAGTAAGCATTAATTTTAAAAAAATGCGCTGAAAATGAGTAAAATTTATTTATGTGAAAAGGTGAACACATTATTTGTGTGCATTCTCTGCAACACACAAAACAATGAAAACACACAAAACGCACATCTCGCTCAATCTTCATTCTTCCCCCAACAATAATCAATATCGAGAAGAAAATAACACAAAAAAAATTGAAAGAAAGATGGCAATAATTTCTCACTGAAGCAAACTTTTTGGGAAGAAATGACAAAAACTTTGCATAGCACATCTTTTGAGAATATTTGATCATCTTCTTCAAAGCAAGAACGCCGCTAACAACAAGAAAATTGTCAAATGGAGTACACGTCGAGGCATAAAACAATATTTCCTTATTAATTATAAAGCGATTTCTTGTGTAAATTTACCAGATACACAAAACATTGTCCTGAGATTTGAAAAAAAAACAGCTAACGAGATGTTTTGGAATTTTTATTTTTGAGCTGTGTGTAATTAAGAGCTGTGTGTAATTAAGAATTACGAGAAAGTGCTCGTAAATTACGAGTTTTTGGTGTAGGTATTTTCGGCATTTTCTGAAAATCAAAAAACGCAATTTTCAAGGAATTTTCATTTAAAAATATTCCAATCATTTAAAATTTTCTCTGACGAGGCCTTTTTTCTTCATATTTTCGTACTTTTGAGCATATTACAACATCAAAAAGTTGTAAATTTTTTGCGAACATTTTTTATGGTAAATTACGAGCACATCTGTAATATATACATGAAAGAAGAATAAGGGATTAATGAAAGACCATTGACCCAACATACACAGTACAGGGATTGGCCCTGAGGCGCCACTACAATTTGAATCATTTCTGATTTTCTCGGATTCATTTGATTCTTGATTGAAGTCGTGATTCAAAGAATGATTCAATGGAAATAAATACATACATATGTATGTCTAAAAAATTATACAATTTGTAAACCCCCGAAATTGGCAAACGGAAAACCAAAAAACCAACGCAATCCTTATTAGCAAGTTTTTTAACCGAAATATTGTAAGCGTGTTTGGTTCTTTCTCTCTCTCCCCTCTCATTGTCTCTGTTTCTGGCGCTCTCTCTCTCTTTCTCTGTCTCTCTTTTTCTCTCTCTCCCCCTCTCATTGTCTCGGTTTCTGGCTCTCTCTCACTCACTTTTATCTCTATAATTCGCTGAAACTCAATTTCCCGTTTTCCTTTTTTATTAAAAAGATCTTTAGTTGACCATGATACACCAGCATCGACGTCAAATATAATTAAAATTTAATCATCAAGTACATAATGTTTCAAGTGCCATGAACTATTTACATAACAGCAAGCTTCGATCGCTTTTCGGAATTTTTTTGAAATTGTAATTCCTAATCATTCTATCATTTATTATAAAATGGAAAAATAAATAAATGTTGCATTTTGTTCATCGCATAAAGCCTTTGAGCGTTGATTGCAAATTGAATGGGCGACCAATAAAGCCATAAAAAACCTAAATAAAAGAGTCAAGATAACCCCACTTTCGATTAGCTGGAGCTGATCAGCTTGTCGAGAGCTTTCGAATGACATATGAATCATATGATATGATATGAGAATGCAATAAGTTTGGTGGTTTGATTTTCGAGACTTATCTTGATGCAAAAATTTATTAAAATTTGAAAAATCTCACCAAACTGCCTACTGTACATTCATATTCACGCAAAACGTGTGGTAATTCGTTAGATGCGCCTTGAGCCGGCGCATCTTTTCGATATGTTTTCGAAATTGAAAAGTTGCGGATCGAGGTTTTGTAAAATATGTACGAATTTTTTTCCTCTTTTTTGACATTATGTGCAAATTTCGTATTCAAGATAATTTTTTTTGATCGCTTAGAGTCTAAAGAAGTGAAACACCACCACGTTATTAGCTATTTAACTAAAAAAGTTTCGTGGGAATTGGTTTACTCTGGTACGAGTTATAACCTTTAAACAATTACAAAAATTTTAAAAAATTGATTGCGCAAATAATTCGATCCCTTTTGGGGTCAAAAATTTTTATTATCCGATATAAAAAAATGCTGATTTTTACGTTTTTAACGTCCGTTTCACGTGAAAATTAAATGTTTGCTGTTTTTTTCTATTTTTTCAGGCTTGAAACTGCTAGAATCAGGCTAAGGAGGGCAACCGCCATCCATAATTGAATTTTAATGTAATCAAAGTTCTTCGCGCCCCAAGCTCTTCCTTCTATATACGAGGAACCAGCGGCCTTTAGGCCGCTTGTTTTAAACAAATTCTGAAATAAACACAAAATGGCAAATTCCAAAGAGCGTGGAGATGCAAATTTGAAATTGTATACTCGCTTCGATTCGAGGAATTGCGCATTTACCATAAAAACTAAATTTTTTTGCGTCAGATATCTAAATTTATTTGGCATATGTCCAATGCTGAAAACATAATTTAAAACACCGCCAAAAATTTTGGTAAAATTTATATTTGCAATTCCATAGTTAATTTGTTTTGAATTTCGATTATTGTTATTTCTTGTTTTTCTGTAAAAAACGGTCTTTTTTGATGTGTTAGAGATTGAGCAGAGACAAAAGTACGTAATTCAGGGGCACACCGACATTTGCGGACGAAATAATTTTTAAAAATTTCCAATTTTTAAATAAAAAAGTTTTTTCATTTAATTTGGAGTACGCGCTGAGCACGAATTTCACATTCGTTTCTGGTGAAAATTCTAAAAAACGTGTTCGGAAAGTGGCAAATCCCATGGGGACCAAGATAAAATCAACCTACGGCTTAGACTCTCTACTCCAAGACTTGCATACTCGCCTAAGGCTCAGGCTCCGCAAAGCCAGGAGACTTGCCTACTCGTCTAAGGCTTAGCCTAATCTTAAGATTCATTATCCGCATAGCCACGATCCTAATCTGCATAGCATAAGACTCAGCCTAAGCCTTAGACTCATGCTCCGCAAAAAATAAATTTTTGGTGAGGGGGGGGGGAGTAAAAAGAAAATTCCAAAACAATTTAATAGCACTTGAGTTGTGATATTTCAAGGTTTTTTTTCAGCTTTTTAGCGTTGAAATGGCTCGTAAGTGCATCGATAACAATTGCCCGTACGTGGCGAACCGGGCGGAACGCGTGCTCAACCATTTTACTCAATGTCATCCTACTCCGCGCGTGGGCGAGATGTGCGCGGATTGTACATTCTGCGGCAAATCGGAGTCGGATTTGGAGAAGCATAAGATTTTTCACGCACCTAAAAAAGTGGTTAGTTCGATTGTGAATTTTTCTTATAATTATTTATCAATTTCGAGCCGCATAGCACATACATGCTTCCGTTAGAGTTTAGTGTGAACACCGCACAAATTATTTAAACAACTTCTTTTCCAAATTTTTCGTACAAATTTTTTGCAAAATATGTGTGTTGAAAGGCAAAACTGTCCAACAGTCAGTCTGTCGTTAAGTTGTCAATTGACTTTAATCAAAACAAATGTCGTCTTCTGCCAATTGGCTTTTAGCAAAGAAAATGTCCATTGCCTGAGCAATTCACAAATTCATTTGCTGAGCAATTCACAAAAGAGAATATGTTAACTTTTTGAAACTTTTCTTTGTCAAAACAAATATGTATTTGTGATTGAAAAAATCGGATTTACGCCAAAAACAAGTATAATTTGTATGTGACGATTCATCACGACTTAGATTCGAGGAAAAACTTTTTTTGCTTTTGGCCCACCATTTTACCACTTTTAAAAAACACTGAAAAATACATAGCTTCCAAATCGATATTAATTTATTTGCATTTTTTTTGGCAATTCAGTGACATGAACGTCCCATTTATGTACTATGTATAACCAGTGCTGTAACTTCCCAAAAAATCCCAAATTAATCCGCAGATCCAAACGCATCCGGATTCAAAAAATGGATCCATTTTTTTTCAAATTAATTTTTAAAAAGGTTTGCTTATTTTGTTTATTTCCTCATCCCTTCCGTTCACTTATGTTTTTAGCTTTTGTTCTTCACCCCTATGCCCCTATTTAGAGGCTTTAGCGAAAAGAATTAGCAATTGCATCAGAAATGCATCCTCTGCACCGTCATGGCATTTTTTGCGTGCGCTTTAAAAAAAAGTGTGGATGCATTTCGGATTTGGCAAGTTATATCACTGACTATAATAGTTTATTTCAAATCAAGTATTTTAAATTTTAAAGATAAAGATTACGATATATGAGGAGGTGTCGTATGTACATTTCACATTTTTTATTGTTGAATTATGATATCACAAATGTAGATCATTGAACTTGATCAAGTATTATCGATTTTTTCAACTTTTTGTAATGATTTATTTGTGATTTGCGATAGTGGAATTTTCCAAAAAATGAGTCAGATTGCTTAAAATGATTCAGATTGTAAATTTTAGATGGTGAAATCCACAAATAATTACAATATTTCTATTTGCTATGATTTGTTATGCGATATTTCGCAATTTTTTACCCGGAAAGATTCCAAAATAATTGCTGAAACTTGCGGCGCTTTTTACCGCACCTTCAAAATCCACAGTGATCGATCGCTTCTTGTTCTCTTGGTATAAAGGATCAATATTTTTTAAATAAAAATGAATAATTTCAAATTAAATAGTAAAGAGAGTAGAATGACATTGATAATATTATTTATGTATAAAAAAAGTTTAAAAAAAATAAAATATAGAAATTTCATTTAAAAATAATATTGGAAACAATTAAATTATTTGTAATACTTAACTTAAAATTTAAATTTTTTAAATACATCGAATATTTTTCAATGTTCAGAGCAAATTGTAGCAAATGTTCTTCCATTAGCACCTACGTATACTTTTTTTAGGAAAGTCTCATGCAACAGCTCGCCGACGCACAACGTGCTCAAATTGCCGCGGAACGTGCTCAAATTTCCGCGGAACGTGCTCAAATTTCCGCGGAACGTGCTCAAGTTTTTTATCAGCGCGGTAAGACTTACTATAGCAAATGACTATCCATATGTGTGTAAATCAGTGCTGTAACTTACCAAATCCAAAATGCACGCGCACTTTTTTTAAGCGCATGCAAAAAATGTCAATATGGATGCAGAGGACGCATTTCGGATGCAAATGAGTCAGCTTCTTTTCGCTAAAAGCCTCGAAATAGGGAACAATAGGGGGGGGGGGAGAATAAAAGCTAAAAACATAAGTAGTGAACGGTAGGAATCAGTGCTTTGACTTGAATCGGAGGCGAATCCGCGAATCCAGATTCGAATCCAGGAATGTTCGGATTCATCTCAGCGGAGTCGAAATCGTGGATTCAAAATTGGATTCATATAGCATTTGAATCCGGATTCGAAAGGTCGGAGTCGAATACGGATTCATGATTCACTTGAGAACAATTGGATTCATCTCGAATAACCCAAATTTTATTTGAATCCGCTTTTTCTCTAAAAAATCCGGAGAAGCGGATTCGCAGTTTCATGAATCCAAAAAATATATACGAATTGGATTCATCTAGTCGTTCCACAAAACAAATGAATCCAGCTGTGTGGATTCATCTGACATTTTTGAATCCGGGGCCCAATGATCAGTCAAAGAACTTGAATCCAAATTTAGTGGATTCACTGGATTCATCTTCGGATTCATTTCAAGATGAATCATGACCGAAGCCAGTTGAATCCTAAATGAGCAAACTTTCGAGGATTCAAATGAATCCAGAAAAGGAGTCATCTCAACGGAATCCGGTTCGTGAATCCGCTCGGATTCAAGTCGGATTCAAATCACAGCAGTGGTAGGAATGAGAAAACGGACAAAATCTTTTTAAAAATTAAATCCATTTTTTGAATGCGGATTTGGCAAGTTACAGCACTGATGTAAAGTCGTACAAACCTAAGATTTCTTTGAAATTATTTTGTATTTTTCTGTGCAAAGTTTATGTGTTCAGAGTCGGCGTTGAACTTGCTAATAGGACGATGGCGACTCGTCTCAGCCGCCGACCCTCGACTTGCTCACTACCGCCACGTTTACTTTGAAAAGGCCGGCTCAACTTGGACATTGCGGCGAAAAGTTGATGAAAGTTCCATGGAATTTGGCACACAACTGAATTTCGAAAATCCGTCAATACTCACACGTGCCGATGGCGTTGTGCTTACGGTAAATCAAAAAAATTGTCACATATTTCTTACACAATTGCTTATTAGAATGTTATAATAAAAGCAATTCTGCACCAAATAAATTCAAAAATTTTACTGTAATGTGGCAATACTTCTTTTCAGTGATTTATTTTGTATGAGTAAGCATAAAGGAAATCACACTTGATGTGGCATGTATTCCATCTAAAATTGGTAGTGAATTTTCCAATTTTATTTTTGCAAAACTTCCCCATAGTGTCACTTTCTGTACGATATGTTTTCTCGCCAGACTCGTTGTCGTCAATTTTAAATTTATCCCAGCGCATTACCTCTTTGTATTTCCTGAGACTTAACAATACGCGTAGCTTTAGTAAGTTGTTTACTGGTTGGTGGTGGTGAGTGCCTAAGGCTTAGGCTTAAGGCTCCGCATAGCTTTAAATCCGAACTAATATCAAACTTTTAATTTAAAAAATTGGACGGTGAAACCGTTTGCAAATAGAAAATTAGGGAGAATGGAATGCGGTGGGATAAATATAAAATTAGGGCGACAATAAGCCTGGTGACAAAACGTCCTGTTCCGTGTCGACATGGGTGAACCCACAACTCGTGGAATTACAACGAAATTACAAAGTGTTGGACAACCTTAGCACCACTTATGTACATCTTTCCTCCAGTTGCGATTCCACGAGTTATGGGTGCACCATCGGCCTATGGACTTATTAAAATAATTATGCACGTATTTTTGCAGACATTCGTTCGCCTCGACGACCAAGGTGTTCTCGTCGTGGACGAACACTTCGCCACGCCAATCAATCAGTCCACGCGCCAGACACTGTATCACGCGCAGTCCGACGGTAAACTAACATTGGTAAGCTGTGTTCATTCTACAATATGTATATTTGACGTGAAAAACACAATACTCATTCCATTTTCACTGGCTATTTTGACGAGGATAATATACAAAAAGTTTGCTCGTTTACAACGACGCTTTTGGTTGGAATAAATTATAAATTTTATATTTTTTTCTCGAATTTAGGAGTTTCGAGGATCAGTCAATTACGTGGACATTTACGTGAAAGAACTGTGGATGTGAAAGAAGAAGTGTGAGCAAACCGCGAGAAGAATTTCACTACAAAATTTTTCCAATTTCACCAAAATTTTGAAAAATTATCGTTGCTTTATTTTATTTTCGATTTATTCATATTTCGTTTTTTGCGAGTGTAGTACTTGGCAATATTAGTTTCACCCATCATCAAGTTAAGGATTCATTATTTTGAGAACGGGATTATTTACAAAAGTACATGTTCTCGTTCTACTCCAGTCGGTGGGTAGGTCCTCATTGTTAGATGGCGATCTGTTGAAATCTAGCAAAGAGCACACCGATGGCAGAAGCGATTAGTCCACACGACGTTAAGCCGATGAACGTCGCGGAATTCGTCTTTCCGGTTGTCACTGGTGCTTCAGTCTTCGTCGGCTGGTCGACCAATAACGCTGGTTTCTGTGTTGTTGCCTCGGGTGTTGTTGACGGCTCCTCCCCAGTCTCCCACGACTGAAAGTTGCCACAGTCGTGGCAACTTTCGCCGGAGGCTTGGCACATTGATATCAATACGAGAATGACCGCCGCGAAGAGTACAAACCAGTGGTTCTAACATTTACGATTTATGGCTTTTTTGGGCCAAAATTTACGATTTACGAAAAATTGGCCGATTTTCGTAAATTTTTCAACATTTTTGAAATAAATTGAAATTTTTTAAAACTCAATATGCGTTTAAATTGGCGCAAAAATGTCGATATTAGTGGGAAAAAAAGTTTTATTTTTGAGCTGTGTGTAATTAAGAGCTGTGTGTAATTAAGAATTACGAGAAAGTGCTCGTAAATTACGAGTTTTTGGTGTAGGTATTTTCGGCATTTTCTGAAAATCAAAAAACGCAATTTTCAAGGAATTTTCATTTAAAAATATTCCAATCATTTAAAATTTTCTCTGACGAGGCCTTTTTTCTTCATATTTTCGTACTTTTGAGCATATTACAACATCAAAAAGTTGTAAATTTTTTGCGAACATTTTTTATGGTAAATTACGAGCACATCTGTAATATATACATGCCCGATAACCCACAAGAACCGAAACAATCACAGAACAACAGACAGTAGAGACAATCAGAAGACAACAAAAGATGGTAGATACAATCAGAGAACATCATACAGTAGAGACAATCAGAAGACAACAACAGGCAGTAGAAACAATCAAAGAACAGAAACAACAGACAGTACAGACAATCAGAGAACAGCAACAGGACGGTAGAGACAATCAGAGAACAACACACAGTAGAGACAATCAGAAGACAACAACAACAGACAGTAGAGACAATCAAAGAACAGCAACAAAAGACGGTAGAGACAATCA
>SAUE01000024.1:167275-177771 GCA_009724625.1 Deladenus siricidicola
CATTAAATGAACCGATTCACGCTTCATTTTCATCTCCCTAGCCAGCTATCTTATCGATTTTCCGGGATGTCGACAATCTCTGCGTTGGAGCTTCTCCACGTTCTGACGATACTAACTCCTTGTAGCGTTTGACGGCTTCGTAGGTCGTTTTTCTATGGATGCTGAGAAGTTTCGTGATGTCAAACGCCGACTTTCCCGATTCGAACAATTTTACGACAGCTAAACGGTTTGTTCGCCCGCTCATAGCTAAGAGCACAAAAACAATTTACAAAAGGCAATAAACAAGACTTATACAGAATTTCACGGGCTACAAGATAGTCTTAACTACAATAACAAAAAATTTCAATAACACCGCGAAAATTTAATTTTAAGCAATTTGTGCAAGGACCTTTTGGTCACCCTGTACATACATATACCAGGGCTGTGTAATTAAGAAAAATTACTTTTGTAACTCGCAATTCAATATCAAAAAATTTCACTAAAATTTTTACAATTTTTTGATGTTGTAATATATTGAAAAATATGAAGGAAAAAGGCCCTTTTTAAGATTTGATTTTTTTAATGAAAATTCTTTTAAAATCTAGTAGATTGTGGAGTTGCTAAGATTGTGTTGTGTCAATTAATTGTGTCAATTGTGTTGTCAATTGATTGTGTCAATTGTGTGTCAAACTAAAAATCTAGACATTCGACGCACTTTGCTTACAACTAAAATTTTTAATTTATTGAGTGGTAGATTTGATACCAAGCAAATTACTGCAGAGCTGGAAACCGAAAAAAAGGCTTTAACCTTTGGCATTCGTTAAAATAAAAATAGTGTGACAAATTTAAATTAAGCTCCAATAATGAACCATTCTTTAATCAACAAAATCTCTTTATTAAAAATTACATTTTGCTTAATATTTAAAAATAATATGTATTACCAGGGCAGAGTGACAAACGGGCTACACTTTGCATTGCACCACCCTCCATTCACTGCGCCAATCCAATTTGCAAATACTGCAAAATAAAAAATAAAAATTAATCGGACCATTTGCATTTGTATTAGTTGATTAAAGTTTGATACATCAGGTAATAATTGTTTGTTTATCATATTGGAATTATTTTTAAATTACTGAAAGAATTACACTTTCTTATAATAACAAATTGGTAGACGGTTTATTAATTTCACATATTCATTTCCTTCTTTGTTTCCAAAACGGTTTTTAAACCAGTTTTACCGTCGACCATTAATTATGATCATTCTTTAAAAACGTCCAGGTACTGCAAATAATTATGTACAATAAAACTGACATTGACCGATTTTGCATAATTTCATTAATTTTATTTATAAAAATAGCTAAAAGACAATGTTCCTAACAAAAAGCCCGGACCAAAATTTATTTTCATATAAGTAGTTATTTCATATATGTACAACAACACATAAAAATTAAAATAAACATTTAAAAAAATTATTAGAATAATCATGATTTGAAAAAATATTTATGGGATGCCTAAAAATTTCACGGGATACATAAACTGTGATGGAATGCCTAAAATGCTATCGGATTTTATGGGGTCTAAAGTGCAATTGAGCCGTTAAAACTATACAAATTAACTTTAAAAATATTTAACTTTAAAAAATTTTTGATATTTTGGCTGCAATTATCTGGGCCACAATCGGCCAGCCACAATTGTCGGAATGCCCATAAATTTCTTGGAGATGAAGTGATTCAACTCTTGGTGTCATTCGAAAATTTTTTCTCTCGTCTTTTTAACTTTCGTTGTATCTGCTTAGATATGTATTTATTTCCAGCAGTGTATATCAGGGGTGTAACAAAAGTAAATTTGAAATTTCAAAAATTGAAAATCAAAACGCCCTCGTGATTTCGAAAATCGAAAATTTGAAAAATTGATTTTCAAAAATCAAAAATCGAAAATTTTACCAAATTTTTCAATTCTCCAAAATTTTTTTCTTATTTTGATAAAAATGTCAGATTTTAACGCTAGATTTTTTAAAATGCAAATTTTTGGGTTAATTTTGACTAAATTTCTTTAAAAAAATTACTTATGAATGAGTTTGAATTGAACAAAAATTTTCTTCAAAATTTTGAAAATTTTCGAAATATTCGAAAAAAAAAAATCGAAAGGAAAAAAGACCGAAAATCGAAAATTGTTACACCCCTTATGTATATATATTCTTTTTTAAACATTTATTCTCTTTTTCTCTCTCTATCTCTATCTATCTATCTTTATCTCTATCTATGTATCTATTTATTTTGTATCTATCTCTTTCGCACTTTTCTCTCTTTTTCTCCCTTTCTCATTTTCTTCCTCTCTTTCTCTCTTTCTCAATTTTTTCTATATTTCTCTGTCGCACTTTTTGTTTTCTTTTTACTATTGCTATTCTAGTCATTTTTTAATATCATACGCAAAAACTTATTGCAATTTTTTAATGAATATACAAAAAAAAGTTGAGGATTTAAACTTGTAAGCCGTTCACACACACACTCGGCACGAATTTGCAATTATCAATAGAAAATAGCAATTTTGAGCCAATTCTTCACGTTACTACTTCTTAAATCTTCGACAAAAAACAACGACGTGGCCGAAGCATATTTTACAAATTTAGAAGACATTCTGTTAAATTTAACAAATTATTGGTTCTCGTTTACCGGCAATTATTCTCAAACTTGTGCCGTTTTGCGCATTTTTTAAGCGTTTGTAACCTTTGCAAACCGAGAATGATGCGAATGCGAAGCAGCAAACATCAAATATGTAATTTATGAATGAATGCTAATATCATCTTTACCACATATCATTGACATTCCATTCATTCACGTTCTCCTCCCTTCTTCTTTTCTTTTTCCCTCCTCACCGAGAATGTGCCATTTTCCCAAGTGAGAAAGCGTACGTGATACGTGAGTGAGTGAGTAAATGAGAGTTGGCAATGAGTGAGTGAGTGAGTGAACGAGAGATAATAATACTCGAATGTTTGAGGTAAGACGTGGATAGAGAAACGAGTAGAAGAGAGAAAAAGTCAATGTAAATTAAGAAAGGTTTTTTGCGCCGTTTAGACATTCTTACATTATTATTATTGCTATCATTATCATCATCATCGTCATTAAAGGGACGGATGGTTGAAAATGATAGTAGTGAGTGAATGAGTGAGACCCTCATTTCCTTCATTCTTCTTATTTCATTCATTCATTCATTTATTCATTCTTTCATTTATTATTCGAAAGCAACACTTCTTCATCTGACCACGTTTCCTCCCTCCCCCTCCTCCTTTCTTTTCCTGAATAGTGCTTCTTTCTTTCTTCCCTTCTTTCTTCTTTCTTCTTGCTTTCAGCGTTGTCTTGTTGCTTTCTGTACGAAGCTTGTACATAAGCTGAAAATTGCTTGAATGCGTGAGAATGAAACACGCAAAACTGTTCCCAAATAGTTGATCCTCTAGACTAGAGACTATTACGTAACCAATTTCTGTCAAATATGTTTAAGTGCAAACACACAAAATACACACACGCACACACAAACACACACACACATCCGACATACTTAAAAAGGAAGAAGGACACAAGGTATTTTCAAGGATTGAGGGGAAGGAAGACCTTATTGTATTATATATGTATATGTGTTAGGTAGCTAGCTGTAATATGCCCGAGATGTCTGTCTAGCTGTGTTGTATCGCGCAGCCACACGCACACACTAAGGTTACGGATATCTCAGTCCTCTTCCGTCATCGTTTACCAGTGCGAGAGGTGATAGAACGGTATATGTGGTATGGCCTTATATATAACTGATGATAACTGACGAGAAAGTAAAGAGTTTTTGAATGAAATGCGTTAACACATTATTTTTAAAAAAATTTTAAATTCCCTTGACGAAGAGAATATGTAAAACATATTCTCAAATGTGTTTGATTTTGTGTTTGTATTTTCATTTAAGAATTAATTACAATTGTAAGTGTCTAATTGCTTGTGAGTGCCAGATTCCACTTGCAAAGTGCCAATTTCCTTGTAAAACTCGGTTGTTAAATAAATATATTTAGAATATATCTCTAAAAGTATGATTGTCTTGCTACCTTATTTTGCTGCTGTAAAGTAATTGATTTAAGGGAAATGGTTAATTTCGTCACTTCATTTGTGACAGTAAAGTCCACTGGAAAAATTATTTTCTTTTAACAGAAACAAATTACGGTTCTTATCGGTTATCGGACGCCGAAAAAAAATTTTTTCATGATTTTTTTAGGTTTTCTGACACGGGGAATTCGAATCTAATAATTTTTTTACTGATTTTGTTGTTTTTGTACATTTTTCATTCTCATAGGCGTGTAGGAACTTCTTGTGGCTAAGGCTCAGCTTTAGCCCAAGGCTTAGGCGAGTAGGCAAGTCTCGTGAGACGAAAACTGTACAAAAACAACAAAATAACGTTAAATGTGCAACTAGAAAATGTCAAAACTGCACAAAAACAACAAATCAGTAAAAAATATTTTGGGGTAAGAATCAAAATTACAAGAAAAAAAACTTTTGCGCGATTAATCCCGTGATTTTGCCGAGTCGCACATATTTAATTTTTGTATATTTTAATATTATTATATGAAATTTTCAGATTTGAGGATGTTGCTCTCTCCGGAACAGTTCGCCAGGCTCACCGAATACGCGTCATGTTTGTTTTATGAAAACAATTAAAAGTTTTTAAAAGCGTAATTATGCAGCAATGAAACGTGTGTCAATGAAACGTGTGTCCCCGAAAAAAATCGACCCCTGATTTTTTGTCATTTTTCAAAAGCCCCAGCAAAGTTAGGAAGGCTCCTGAAATTTTTCCGAATTTGGTTAACTGGTTGCTGAGATATGACCTTTCAAAAATTGCAACCTTAGAATTTTGTGATTTTTTCGAAAAAACTGAGAATGGCCATAACTCGGTGAATTTTAATCCGTTCAGAATGAACTTTGTGCCATTCAACGTGCCTTCCGAAACTCTTTCATAATTATTAATAAGAAAAATTAAAAATTTTTTTTGACCAAGTTCAAAAACTGTAATTTGAATTTCCGCCAGTTTTTCTGCCAAATCATCCCTTAGCAGCAGTGCTGGGACTTGAATCCGTTTTGAATCCGATTGAATCCGGATTCAAACAGCGGATTCAAACGTTTGAAGCTTAACAAATTTATTGAAGTTAAAAACAAATTCCGGAATTTTCCAATCAAACCCTGGTTTTTCCTAAATAACTTGCTCAGTTTTTCATNGCTTCAAACTTTTGAATCCGCTGTTTGAATCCGGATTCAATCGGATTCAAAACGGATTCAAGTCCCAGCACTGCTTAGCAGCTTTGTTGCCCTCTCGAAATTTGTTTTATCGTAAAGACCATGCAATTCTGCACCGTTTTAATTTTTAAAAATTTAAAAACGGTGTACTGCAAAAAGTTGCAGCGGTTTGAACAGTTTGAATTTAGGTAAATTTTGCTAATTTTTCATTACTTTCACACCATTTTTACTAACTACGGTAAAAGCTAGATTGTATAATAATAGTGTTTTTTGGATAACTTTTGATATGATAACGTCATATCGCCAAAAAATGTAAAAGTAGCTTCTCTGATAGACATGAATTTCGCTTTTTTCGTGATTCATTAGTTTATATGGCGATGGTTGCCGTACTTTAAAAATATCTAATTGTCTTTTTTAGACGCAGTTTTTTATGTTCTTTCTAATGAAATAATAATTAGAGTGTAGGCGATTCTGTAAAATGGGTTTTTCCGCTGTTTCCTCTCGGCGACCTCTTAATCAAAAACAGTTTTTACCGTCTATTAGGTCGCAAAACTTTTTTTGAATTTTTTTAACATACACATCTGAAAGAGCTTTTGAAAGCGCGTCGAATGGCACAAAAGCAATTTTATTTCGTTAACTCAGAAATTTTGAAGAAAATCGCACTTTTTGACTCAAGGTCAACTTTGAATGGCCATATCTCAAAAAGTACTGGACCAAAAAATCTGAGCTTTGCAGGTTTTCTAAGTTGGATATCAATATAACTTTTGGTATAATTTCAGCCGAATCGGTGCCATCGACTTTTTTCGTGGTGAAAACCATTGGACCACTTTTAGAAAAATCATCTTTTAAAGCTTATCTAGATTGCAATTACTGTGTCACAACATAAATAGGCTTTAATAACGTCAAACTGAATCTAGAATTTTTCACTCAACTACAGATATTTCTGCAGGGCCACTGCAGTCTCCCTTGGACCCCACTAAGATTTTTTGTTTTATTTTAATTTGTGTTTTATTTTAATAATCGTAAAAAAACATTCGTTAGCCCACGACAAAGGCTGTCCTACGATATATTTCATTTGGGAAAACTCGCCCAATGGGGACAAAAGGTCCTCCCAGTTCCGTCTATAGGCGTGCCCGCACTCCGCAACGCACTTCCCAGCCGTTTTTGAGCCTCAAACCCACTCCTAAGTAATCCAACGTGGTGAGTTCAAATTTGATAGCTGTGTAGGCCTACTGTAACCAATATATGTATATGTAGCGAAATATATGTATATGTAGTGCATATTATCATACAGTACTCCATGTGTGTTCAAAAAGTGCCATAGCCCTTACACAGTCGACAAAAGTTACTGTAATCTAGATTTTATCGTAATCAAACATGTAAACGAAGTCTACACCAATAATAGAAAACCATGTTTTTAATCAAAAAATATGTTTTTCATTTACAAACAGTGTAGAATTGAAGTTTTCATTTGAAATTTTGAATTCCCACCAAAAAAAGTTCAAAAAATGAAAAGAGACATTTGATTTGATTTTCAAATGAAAGAGCATCAAAAAGCGCATCGAATGACATATCAAACATTCTGAATAGTATAAAATTAAATGAGAAACATATACCGTATGAACGGATAAAATTCACCGAGTTATGGCCATTCTCAGTTTTTTCGAAAAAATCACAAAATTCTGAGGTTGCAATTTTTGAAAGGCCATATCTCAGCAACCAGTTAACCAAATTCGGAAAAATTTCAGGAGCCTTCCTAACTTTGCTGGGGCTTTTGAAAAATGACAAAAAATCAGGGGTCGATTTTTTTCGAGGACACACGTTTCATTGCTGCTGGTGCATAATTACAGAAAATCGCTTTTAATTATTGGAAATAATTTTTAGCACAAACTTTTTCTCTAATTTCAAAGAAGAATTGAATTGGTTTGAAGGAGAAAAAAAATTTGAGCTTTTTATTTATTTAGTTTCTTAGACAAAAATGTGGGCGAAAAATTTTTTTCGGCAATTTAATGAAAATATTTTTGACGCATTTCCGTCAATTATTTCTTAAAACGTTTAAAATTCCTCAAAACTCATCATCATTGTTCGGCTCTGTTTACTTTTGCCAAAATGATCCAACGCGCTACTCCTGCCGAACCCGCGCCAACCTAAAAATAATTTTGATGAGCAAAGAAAATGGAAAAAATAAAATTAAACAAACAAAAAAATAACGCCTTAAGCCACCCAAAATGAAACGTGTGACACGCGTACACACGTACTATATCACGTATCACGTAGCGTGAAGCACTGAAGATTACGTGACGCATTTCTATCTTAGGTTTTTGCTTCATAAATTACCGAAGTATTTCTTACATTCGATGGCAGTGTTTTCTCACTTCGGCTCGAATGAAATTCTTTTGAATTTTTCAATTTTCAAATAGCAAAAATAAAATACACAAATTCATTATAATATTATATCGATATGCATATTTTGTAGAGCTTTTTAATTGTTTGAATATTTTTAATTAAAGAAGAATGATATTCGAAAGCTCAATATTGGTTCTTGTGGGTTATCGGAGCAACAAAAAATTTCATTTTATTTATTTATTTATTAAAGTTTTGTTCTTTTTTTATCTAAATCATCATAAAACATCGTGGAATGCCACATATAACTCGCATACGGCTCAGACAAAAAACAAGACTTGCCTGCCTACTCGCGGGTTAAAGTCGTTTTAGGCTTAGCCAAAGGCTTAAATGGTCCGATAACCCACAATAAATTTTTTTAATTTTGTTGATTTCTTCGATTTTTCTCAGACTCGAAGTCATGGATCAGAAAAGTATAGAATTTTAACTTTTATGTGACATTTGGAATCAGCGCATCAGAAACCATTAGAAGCGCCAAAAACACGAAGAAATTAAGTGGAAAAGAGATTGCCAGAGGCAAAGTTGCTATTTGTTGGACTAAATGCTAAATGCCTAGATTCTTAGCATTTGACAAAAAAAAACCCTCAACATATGGTAAAAAAGTTATGGCTGGTTCAAATATTTTGCTCTTAAATTGATCACCATCAGTGTTTTCCCATTGCGGTCCAAATGGAATTCATTTGAATTTTTCAAATTCAAGTTGCCAGTTCAAGTTAATTTGAAAAAAGTTCAAGTTAACTTGAATTTTCCATTTTAAAATCGTCGAATATGTAGATTAGGAAACTTTATCCGCTTCAAATCTCCTTTAAATTATCTAAAAATATAAAACTTATCAAAAATAATTAAATTGGAATCCGCTGGTTCAAATTAATTTTGAAAAATTCAAGTTGAACTGGCTTGAAATTTTTTCAATTCATTTTGTAGGTTCATTTTCATTTTTTGAAAAAGGGTAAAACACTTCCATGCAAAACGAAATTTACGAAAAATGAAGCAAATATTTATTTTTTTCTGAATTTTAGATTCGAGTCACAAACTGTTGGATATGCTCGTGGAATTTCAGCCGGATGGAATGTTTTTCAAATATTTGTCCGAAGATTTGCAGGTAAACATCTCATTTTACACATAATTATTATTGTTCGATATACTATGTACATATTATACATGTATGTATGTATTTTCAGACAATAAATTTTGACGGCTTCACACATTTCATGAATTGCTATTTGGGTGCGGAACTGCCCGCAGATCTCATCCAACAATTATTTCTCTCTTTCGTCGGGAATTCCGCTTCTATTTTTCCCGGTTTGTTCCGAATTTACGTAAGGCATAAGTGAAATTTACTGGAAAAATCCAGAGAGGGGCTTAAGACCAAAAAAACTACCCGGCGCCGTCCGCCGGGACAGTCTCCGGAGGTTTTCACGCATTTATAATATAATACTTCTCATACTCATGTATACATAATGTGTAGTCTCGAAAGCCGCATTTACAATTTTTATAACTTTTTATACGTGTGGGCGTCTCCTCGGGGAATTTAGGGGGTATCTGTTCTTTGTGACATTTTTGTGAATGAAGCTTTCGAAACGAAATTTCTTTGAATAAGTGGAAAAATTTTTTGAGTAAAGATTGAGCGGATTCAATGCGAGTAGTCGCCGTTAGGTCTTTCAAAACATTCCGTACGATTTTTATACACGCATCACGGCATACATTCGCGGTGTGTTTCAGAGCCAGTGCAGCAGACACCATACACATCGAAAACCCTCAACCATTCTCCCTCTATATTGGAACGACGGCCGTCGGTCTTCGAAGATGCCCTCAATAGCGTCAAGAACGCGTTTCAGAACAATACCGTGAAGGATAATACCTCCAACGCGGTAAATGCGAGATGCTTGGCTAATTAACGCTAATGTACATATAATACTAATTTTTAGAAAAATGAGAACACACAAACCATTCAGCAGCACGCTAACGCGTCAGCGATTGCTGTAGCCGCGGCGGTGGCCGCCTCACGTGAATTGGTCCGTTTATTTTTAATAAATTTATAATAGTTTCAGATACATACCAGGGATGTGTCGAAAATGAATTTGAAATTCCGAAAATCGAAAGACCCTCGTGATTTCGAAAATCGAAAATTTCAAAAAATGATTTCCGAAAATCGAAAGAGAAAATTGCCGAAAAAAATCGAACATTTTCTGAATTTTTTTTCAAAAATTTTGCTTAAAATTTTGCTCAAAAAAATAATTTTTCATTTATATAATTTTTCATACATATGTATGTATTTCTTTCCATACATAGCTGTAATTTGGATCATTTTTTGAATCAAACATATGTATTTAATCGAAATTGTGCAGGTTGATCGGAATTTTGAATTCCGGCAGTTTTTGAGACACAGAATTCCTAATTCGGAAGTGAAAATTTTGACTTCCGCCCAACACTTCTCGGCATGTTGGTTTTTGATTTAGCCGACGTTGGTGAATCGGCGAATTCCGTTAAAGCCTCTTGTCTGTTATTTGAGTCTTTTGGAAGGCGCGCCACCCGAAGACAAACTGGAATGTTAGTGTTCTATTTTTATTGATTATTCGTTAATTTTTGTTCAATATAAATGATTATAGTTGTATTTCACGTCTATGATTCTGACGGAAATGGCTACCTAGACAGCAAGGTACCGCATAAAAATTTTTAAATTTTAAAAAATAAAAATTTAAGACACGATTTCTGAGAGAATCGAGCAATGGTGTCCATTAGGGATTTTGGTCACCACCTCCGATTTTTTTCATTTTATACACAAATGTTAGGCAAGTTGAGGGAAGCCGAATGCCGCAATTCCGGTCTCAAACCGACTTCTGGTTCGGGTGT
>SAUE01000024.1:182326-212446 GCA_009724625.1 Deladenus siricidicola
AAGTCGGTTTGAGACCGGAATTGCTGCATTCGGCTTCCCTCAACTTGCCTAACATTTGTGTATAAAATGAAAAAAAATCGGAGGTGGTGACCAAAACCCCTAATGGACTTTGAACCCAAATTTACTCGATTCTCTGAAATCGTGTCTTAAAAAGTAAAAAATTTAAAATTTTACTGTTGACCGAATTTAGGTAAAATAAATACATATGTAAAGATTTTAGGAGATTGAAAGTATAATCGAGCAGATGATGAACGTGGCCAGATATCAACAATGGGATACGATAGAGCTGGAACCTGTGAGTTTTTCTAATGTTTTACAGTATCGGATTTTCTTTGTATTATTAATATGTTTTTAAAAAAATTAAAGATTTTTCGCTTGTGACGTCAACCACAAAATGAATACTTACCGTTTAAGTTTATTTTTTAGATTTTGCGACAAATGATGACGGAAATTGACTACGATAACGACGGTATCGTATCGTTGAACGAATGGAAACGCGGTGGTCTCACCACCATTCCGCTTCTTGTCTTACTCGGTTTTGACATGGTAATACATATATGGTGTTTTATATGGTATAACGGCACACCGACATTTGCGGATCAACGCTAAGGGCCGACATTTACGGAACCGACATTTGTGGACCATCGCAATTTTTATACATTTCAGTTTTTTGTCACTTTTTTAGATGTTACTTTATTTTACACTCAGAATTTCGAAACAAAAAAATCCGCACAGCCACCAGACTTACCTACTCGACTAAGGCTCAGTCTAAGGCTCAGGCTCCGCATAGCCACAACACTTGCCTACTCGCCTAAGGCTTAGCCTAAGGCTCAACCTAAGGCTCAGCCTAAGGTTTAGCCTAAAGCTCAGCCTTAGGCTTAGGCTCCGCATAATACGAGATTCGCTTAAGGCTCAAGCTCATCATAGTGAAAAAAGATTACAAAAAACGGAAAAGCGCAAAAATTTCAATGGTCCGGAAATGTCGTTCCTCAAATGTCGGTCCGCAAAGTGGATCCGCAAATGTTAATCCGTAAATGTCGGTACACCGGTATAACAACTGAAATTTTTGAAAATGTGTAGGAGATGAAAGAAGACGGCTGCCATATTTGGCGTTTGCGCCATTTCAGTAAACCCACCTACTGTAACGTCTGCTCGAATCTACTGTTGGGCTGGGGCGGAAAGCAAGGACTTGCTTGTTCGTGTAAGATTTTGCATAACTTTCTGACATATATTAAAAAAAAATTCACTTTAAAGCGTTTCTAACCAAATGTATGTCCGCGTGTATGATATGTACATACATATATATGCTAGCTACATTTTTTCAGTATGCAAATATACGGTGCACGAACGGTGTGTTCACGCGGCTCAAAACACGTGTATCCACACGTACAATTCAAATCCGGCCAAAAAGGACGCGATGTTTCATCATTGGCTCGACTCGAACAACACGGGAAAATGTGCAAAATGCAAAACTACTGTGCCTATTTTTCAGGGCAAAGTTTGTCGTTGGTGTAAATATTTGGTAAGTGCAAGATTTTGCATCAGTTTCTATATAAGTAAAATACTACATATATGTATGTGCTTGTATCTATTTAATATGTACATATGTAATGAGTGCTGTGCATGAGTAATTTACATATGTATATATAAATTTTATAAAAATAAAAATTTAGTTACATACAAAATGCATCGACGCTTTGCCAAAGGAGTGTGGTAACTTTTTCGTAAATAGTGTAAACTCGTCTAGCAAAATTTAAGCTCTTTCACCAGCAATTCTATTAAAAAAGCTTTTTTAATAATTTTACGCTTAATTTTTTAAGATTTTGGGCAATATGCGTATCACATTCTTTCGCCAAACAACATCGTTCCAACTTTTTTGGATCGGTCCCAATCCCAGCAACAACATCCCACATTTTCAACAACAAACGCCAACGAACAACAACACAACAACTCCTACAGTTCCACCATAAACAATCACTTTCGCACATTTGGCGGCGGTCGAAATCATCGCTACAGTACGACATCTACCACTTCCACCACAACAGCTTGTCCTGTAACGAATAACAACATGAATGGAAACAGTGCTAGTGTAAACTCGTCTATGGGCACACCATCGACGTCGGGCAGTGGAAATAACTTGTTGCAGGTGCGATACGATATGGAATATTTAAAGTGTTTCAATACATTCAACAAATATTTCCTGCATTTTTCTTTTTCCATTTGCATTCTCTCTCTCTTTTTCTCTGCTTCTCTCCCTCTCCCCCTCTCTCTCACTCTCTCACTCTTTCTTACTCTCTCACTCCCTCCCACTCTCTCTTTTCTCTTTCTCTCTCTATCCATCTCTCTTCTCTGTCCCTCTTTCTCTCTATATCTCTTTCTCTCTTCTTCTCTTTTACTCTCCAGCTATGTGTTACTGTCCCGTTCTCTTTCACTAGCTTTACGTTTTGTTTTACCTTTGCCACTTGAAAAGCTTGCTTTTTAGGTTGTTTCGTTGCCATCAAACAGTCGCAATCGACCCCTGCTTGTCCTTATCAATCCCAAAAGTGGCGGAAGGCAGGGCGAACGCATTTACAATAAATTCCAATATTTGCTCAATCCACGACAAGTCTACGATTTGTGCAAAGATGGACCTGAACCAGGGTAATAGTTATTGCCTAATTTGCATCTTTTCACTGAAAAAAACACAAAAAAAATTAATTTACATTTGTGAAAATTCTTAGGCTTAACCTCTTTAAAACAATCAAGAATGCGAATATTTTGGTATGCGGAGGAGACGGAACTGTGGGCTGGGTTCTGGACGCAATGGGTAGGCACATTTTCTTCACAATATTTCTGAATATTTCAATTTTCAGATAAAATAGATTACGTAAACAACAATCGGCCACCGGTTGCCGTTTTACCACTGGGAACAGGAAACGATTTAGCCAGGTGCTCTTTAACCTATCATATTTTAGCAATTCAAAGATTTTGATTTAAAGGTGCCTGAAATGGGGAGGTGGATATGAGAATGAGCCGCTGGAAAAGATTTTGCAAAGTATCGAGAAAGCTAGCCAGGTAAAATCACAATCGGCTCAAATTTTTGCTCATTCCATTTGACACATATGTATTCAGATTTACATGGATCGCTGGCAAATCACCATTGAGCAAACAAAAAAATGCGACAAAGGTGACCCGCAGCCCTACCACATCATTAACAATTATTTCTCCATCGGAGTGGTGAGCTATTTTCCATCACTTATGAATTATTATTATTCATGTAAAATTGTGTTCAAAACCTTTTTGAAATATTTCCAGAGAGCATCCGTTTTTGCTTATTCTTAAATATGTGAAATGCCAAAAGCTTGTGTTATCATGTACATATAACCTTTAATGTATTTAGTTAGAAAAAAACTTTACAGGATGCTTCGATCGCCCACAGATTTCACGTGATGCGTGAAAAATACCCGGAGAAGTTTAATAGCAGGATGAGGAACAAGTTTTGGTATTTTGAATTGGGGACGAGCGAAACTTTGTCAAGTACTTGCAAGAATCTGCATGAACAAATCGATATTCTGGTAATGTTTTATTTGTATATCCAAATGCATTGAAGGCCATTGATAAATTTAGTGTGATGGTGAGACAATCGATTTGGGAAATGGGCCAAATTTGGAGGGAATTGCGCTACTCAACATCGCCTCAATTTATGGCGGGAGCAATTTATGGGGAAACAGTCGGAAAACAACGACTTCCTGGCACATCCCCATCATTTTTCCCCAAATCACCAACAGCTCCGTCCAACTTCAGCACAGAGTTCAGGTAGACGCGTCCAAAACGGATTTTATAAAATGCTCTCAATTTTGGAGTAAAGCCGAATTTTGAAATAAAATCTTTTTTGTATAAATTTTCAGGATGTAGGTGATCGGCTGATCGAAGTAGTTGGTCTGGAATCCGCCATCCAAATGGGTCAAATAAAGGCGGGCGTTCGGGCCGCCGCACGGCGCTTATCCCAATGCTCGACAGTTGTGATACAGTAAGTTTTATGGCATGATTGGTTTTCGATGAAATTTAAAAATTGGCATATGTACAATGACACAATCATACTTCAAACAATAAAAAAAAATATATGTACAATAATATTTTCATGACGCACAAGCCTTTTCCCATGCAAATTGATGGAGAGCCGTGGATGCAACCGCCGTGTATCATCCAAATCATCCACAAGAATCAAGTGCCTATGCTGATAGGTAAGCCTTTCCATATTTCAATAAAATTATTAAAGCCATCATATCCAACAAATTTGCAGGGAATCGTAAACGAAGTACGTGGAATCTGTTAAAACGTCAAACTACGGACGACGGATGATCTCAAACAACATTTAAACAAGATATCGTTCTCATTGGATCTCAATAACACTTCACTCAACACAATACGGTTATTTGCCTAGTCTCTCGCTGGCATTGTTAAATCTATCGTATTCTTAGCTTTTATTTTTATTTCAGCAAATATAACAATAAAGATATAAATTTTTATAAACAATCGTTATCCAAATAACAAACTATGTGTATATGGGAATAAGGACATTTCTTTTCCCACAAATAAAGAAGGAGAGCAATCATTCACAACAGTTTCGGTCATTTAACAACATTATCATCAAATTTTAACAAATAGTGATAAATGGCACATCTTTTTGAAACAAAAAAATCCTTTGAACTTTTAAATTATGATTAAAAAAAGCTATTTTTGTCACGAAAACAAAAGCAAAAAAGTTCTAAATATTTTTTCTCGCCTCACAATCCTGACTGATTGCGCTCCTTCAAAACTAATAGAGCTTACCCGCCTCAATTGGCGGCAGAAGATTTTTGTTGACTGGACGTGTCGTCCTCCACCAAATTGTCGTAGATTTGTTTGACGTGCTCCAACTCGCCAAGCGACTGCATGAACTGCTCCACCTTTTCGCTGTCCTCGCCCGACAACGAAACTCGCTCGTTGAGAGGTAGCATTTGTGTTTCTGCCGCTAACACTTGAAAGTCGAAGTCGCTCAACTTCGTCTCCAACTGGTACATGTAGCCGGGATCACAGATCAGGTCGAATTTTTCACTGTCGCTCGTCTCATCCCTACCCGCATTCATAACTTCCTCGCATTCCAATTCAATGCCGATTTCTTCTACCTAATAACCATTAAATTGTCTTAACCTTCACTTTTTTAAATTTTAGGAACATATTCGATAAAATCCTAATAAATTTTTTGAAAACTTGGACAAAGGTTTTATACAAAATATATTTCGAAAGGTACGAACCTCATCAAGAGTCATGAGCTTAGATTGTTTCGTAATCGAATCCACAGTAACGACTCCCTTCTCGCCAAATTCCACACCAATGAGCGTATCGGTAAGTTTGAACTCGGGTAGCTAAAAATAATAATAGATCGACGGTTTGAAAGATAAAATATTTTATGAAATATTTAATATATAAATTGATTAATACAATAATAAGAAGATAAATATAAAAATGAATATAAATTAAACACATACCTTATTCAGACATTTCACCAGCACATTTTTCATTTTAGTCCGCGATTCGCCCTCCATTTCTACAATAAACAGGGATCCGCCTGGGCCGGTCAATTGGTAAGTTAAGCAAATGTCCGGCTTGTCCTAAAATATCAAAATAAAATCAACGCTAATTTTCAAATTAAAAAAATGTCCCGGAACTCTTTAAGCAATAAAATCATACGTTAATTTATAATTATGTATTGCTTCAAAAAATATAATGTTCAGTTTACCTTAAGTTTCTGAAGGAAGTTTTTTAACGTATCCGACGGCAAAGATTCCTTGCTGTAATCTTTCTCCAAGTCGGCCAACTTTTTATTCATTTTCATATCGAAGCCTCCATCTAACTTCGTGAGCGTCCTAGCCCTCTTCAGATAATATGATATCCGCTGTGAGCGATAGTTGTCCTTTTCCGCCTTAATATGCTTGATGTTCGACCATTTGTTGTGCCCTTTGCACAACGTAGCGGAAGTGTTGAGACATCTGTGTGGCTGAAAATAAAATATTGGCGCAAATTTGCCATCAATCGCTTTCAAGACCACTGGCGCAGAAGTAGTAGCGAAACGACAGGACAGGCCGCTGCGCTGTACAATCGCCGAAAAAATGGCGGATCCCTCGGTGTAGAACGAACGCGCAAATGGCAACATTACCCCGAAAAACCACGAAATCCCCAACTAAATAAGTTAATTAATGAGTTCAAATTCAATCATTGTACACAAAAAAGGATCTTTAACCTCTAAAGTAAAAAAAAGGAAGAAGATTAATCTCAACAAATTTATAACAACCAAAAAAAGAATAACAAATACTTCGCCGGTAAGTTGCAATACAAAAATCAACAAAATGATGTCATACAATTAGGCCCATAGTCAAAAACAGCAACGTTCAAATAACGAACTGTTTTGTCAATACGTTCAAGTTAAATCGATTAATTATCAAAAACATAACTTTTTGAAATCTCATACAAATGGTCATTTCCAAAAAACTCAATAGTTGCCAAAAAATGTGGCTATGAGCATGTTTTTTAAATTATCACCACATAAAGCTGCGCTCTAACCCAACAATCAAAACAAAAATCGCTTACTAAAAATAAAGTAAAATGTGCCCGAATCGGAAGGCATCTAACAAAAAACGTATCTCCGCTAAATCTCACTAAATACTGACTGAAATAGTTGACGCAATCACATAAAAACTAATTCAAATTTACTCATGTAATTCAAATTTACTCATTCCACCTCTGCCACCACGTTCTTGAATTTGCTCATCACATCGTGCTGCTTGTTTCCGCTAAACATCTCGCGCGACAAAAGCGAAATGCCGAGTTGATGTTCCTTCGTGAAGGGTTGTGCCATTAGTGGAAACCAACGCTTAGCGGACATAATCGCCTCCTCAATACTCAAATTGGTCTGACCGTCGGTGATGTGTTCCTGGATCCAGCGCGGCAGCTTGCCTTTCTTATCGGCCCGGCAAAATCGCTAAAACAAAAATTTCACACATAAGTAATTAAGTAACACATTAAGTAAATAAAACATTAAGTAGTTAACAAAAAACAAACAACCAAATAAATCATTCTAGCTGCAAATAAAAATATTAAAAATGCAAAAATCCACCTTATCCGCAAATATCATTAATCCATAATCCGTCTTTCCGCGTAAGGCTCGACCCACGCACTGAGCAGCATGGCGCATAGCGTCAAAAGTCAAAAAATCATTCTCGCTAAAAAAAGTATTATATGTATTTTTATTTTTAAAAGTATTTCAATTCTATAAAAATATAAGCCCTACCGTATTCCAAATTGATCTCGTAGATATTCTAATCGAGCTCTTAAAATTCGGCTTTCCGTGTAAACGTATGGTATTCCAAGCATTACAACAGCGCGTCCTAAATCCATTTCATTAAAAATTAACAAAAAAAAAACTAAAAAACTGAAAAACCACTACAAATACTATTTTAAAAAATGATGAGACCTAAATGATGAGAGAAATCAATGCCCTCCGACACTTTGCCTCTAGCCACAGAAAACAAAATTGCACCACGACCTCGATCACAAGCCTCAACGTATTTTTCAAGCGCAACAGACGTCTCCAACGCATCCGTTGTCTCGATGAACAAAAGCTTCAACTTGACCAATTCGTCGATCATTCGCTGCAAAACAAAATAAATGAGGCATGAAAAACCAATTAAAAAACCAACCATGACAGGTACAAGAATTGAGTATAAAAAATTAATAAATCCAGCAAATTAATCCACATGAAATTCACCTGCTCGTACCACATAGCCACAACATTCTCCATGTACACGTAGCTGGTAAAGAAAACAACCATCCCGTCGGGCACAATACTCGCCAACTCCAAAATCAAGCTACCGTAATTCCGAATCACGGACGGATCTTCACGACTTTCGAAGCGAGACGTAATCTCCACCTGGTCGTTTCCCTTCGAAATGATCATCGGTAAAATGCACTGACGTGCCAACGTCATTGAAAGACTAGTCATCACAACGGGGTCGAAGTCGAGAATTTTCGGATACATGTCAAGCGGAGAAAGTGTCTGAAAATTGTCAGATTAGTATGTATTAAAAACTCAATACTAATTAACAAAAAAATTGACTAACAATCATATCAAATTTAATAAAAAATATTTCTATTTTTTGCAAAATTTTTCAAGTCATATTGCCAAAAAATAAAGCTCGTAAAATATACGGAGTTTTGAAGCTCAATATGAACATATTTTGAACAACCTTACCTACAGATATATAAAACAAAATATTGAAGTATAAAAAAGACTATTTCCCAAAGTTTCCAATAAAAAACCAACCCCGGAAGTAATCACAACGGTCTGAAAGCGGTCAAGAACCGGACGCATCGCAATAGAAGCGTCCATGCAATTTAAGTGTAATTTACAATCAGGCAACAAGTCGCCGCCAGCGCGACCTGAGCCTTCCTCGGATGGCTCAAGAATTACCGAAAAGCCCAGCGAATAGGTGCTGACAAGCGTAGCAAAGTTCGTCAGCTTGACCAGTACACTGAAGTCGGAGACGTCCGCCAATTCCAAAGTTTTTGCCAAACTTGCAAAGCGTTCCGCACAAAATCTAAAAATTAACAATCCATCAAAATTTACTATTTTAATGTGCTCTTGAACCGCAGATTACAAGCAAATTTAAACAAAAAACAAGTTAAATATTCCAAATATTTACAAATCCTAAAAATCAAATCTACATAATCGATCCAAAAAGACATACCTCAACGGTTTTCTATCAATGAACACGCGAGACTTTATATCGCGCAGAAATGCGGCCGGACTCTCAATCTGCACGACTCGAGTGCGCATTCGATGCTTGACGTACTCCATCAAACGCCGCATAAACACGATAAAGTGCTCGGCGGTGCGAATTGTGCCCGGCACTGCCTCTTCCAGTATTTCGTTGGGCAGAACGGGATTCGCCCAGGCACGGTCGATCGCCCGCTCCTCCTCTACCTTCCGCAAATTCTCCACAAGCTTTTCGTACTCATGTTGAAGACTTTCACTGTTGGACTCTTTCAGCTTTCGAATGTGTTGGTCCAAATCGTCAATGTTTTTCGCGCAACGATCCATCGATTTCCTCGTCTAAAAAACATAATATTTACAAAAATAAAATAAAAAGTTATCTAATTTGTGTATTAAAAAGAGAAATTTTTCATAATAATTTTTTTAACGAAATCTTCCAAAAAATCAGCCAAAAATTTTTTAATTGAACAAAATGTTAAACAATTTTAAAAATTCGTAATAAACTGAATTAATACCAAAGAAACGCTCATCGACTCGATGCAGACGTTGTCGATGTTATGCGCCTCGTCAAATACAACGCAGGCCTCATGACTTAAATTTCGAGACACCAACTCTGCAATTTTCGGATCCAACAAATAGTGATACGAATAAATAACTATGTCGGCGTAGGCAATAGCATTTCGAGCGACAAAGTAGGGACAGTATCCGTTTTCTAGTCCCCATTCCTTCAAATCGCTCTAAAATAAAAAAATTGAAAATTTATTTGTATTCGTTTAATGTTTATAAGCTTATATAAAACCAGAAATTACCAAATTATAAACTCCGTAAGGCAAACGTAAATCATTTTTCTCGTTAAATTTTTCAAAATAATCGCAGCACGCTAAATTGGGATTCAACTTCCGCTTCGCCCTCACGAACGGAGCCGTCAGTCTCTGGCATGCACCATCGACGGCGGTACCCTGCCGCAGACCAACTACTTCATCATTAATACACAAATTTTTTCGTGCCGAAAGCGCCAAGCAGACGTATTGTAGCGGAGTCTAAACGTTAAACAATTTGATAACGTTTTTTTATTAAAAACAAGCCATCACTTTTCTAACCCATATTTAAAATACATATATGTACATATATTTATATATTTTTATAAAATAATCTATTTAAAAATATGAAATATTTTTTTATTACAATGCGTTACTCTGGTACGGAAACGAAATTTTATAAACAAAAAATTTTAATTATCATGATAAAAAAATTTTAATCTGTAAAATCGGACAATTTAATTAACACCTCCTTAAGGTCATTAAAACTTTATAATGTCAAAAAATTCATTCACATACATCAAGGCTTTTTTAATCTCCATTCGATGTAACATTCCAACAATTTTTTAAGTTAAAAATCGCTACAAATGCGTGGCATAAACGAAAAAACCTTTGTCTTTTGATAGTATCGATATAAATGCTTTAATTCCTCCACGCATTTTTCGATTTCGGGAATAGTCCTGGAGCAGTAAATCAGCTTTTTCAACCTCAGCGGATATTTTTTCATATAAGCCACTACCAGAGCCAACAACGACACCGTTTTACCCGTTCCGGACGGCATTTCCAAAAGGCAATGCCCCTAAATTTAAGAAAAAGTGGAATCTACAAAAAAATAAATATTTACAAAAGTAAACCTACCGGTGCATCGAGGGCCTTTTTAACCTGCTCCATATAGAGTACCTGTTCCGGATAAACATATTCATACGGAAATTGAACGCTGAGATCATCGATATTGAGTCTGGAAGGCGAAAAAGTTACAAAAAAGAAGCCCAAAATTAAAGCAAAAAAACTTACTTCATTTTTCGGTTATAATTTTTTTTATAAAATCAGTCATAAAGCCAACTTGAAATTTTTACGAAAATTTACGCGCTTTTTTGAATTGAATAAGTGTGCTTTTGTACCGAAAACGAATGAATGTGTTTATTTTTCTTCCTTTTCGCAAGTGGCTCGTATTTTTAAGTCTTTATTATTGACCGCTCAATAATAATATTTCGGTTGTGTTGCCTGTGATGCTTAACCACACAAATCGTATTATTCGGTTTGCTTTTGTTGCCTTATTGTAAATGTAATTTGTGTGTTGTTCTGCACATTATTCGCTTAATGAAAGAATGGAGCAATACAACCAAGTATGTTATGAATCGACCAGGTATTTTATTCTATATATTGATCAGTTTAGTTTTTACGTTATACATTATGCTATTTACAAATGTTTGATAATATGTATGTGTAGTTTTGATAATATGTATTTTAAAGATTGAACGAAATGTGTTTTTGTACGTATTTTTGCAATATGTATTTCACTTTTATTTTCCATTATATTTTTTCTGAACTTTATTTGATTGTTTTTTTCTCATAAATAATACATAATTTTTTGATAAACTTAAGATAAAATGATTACATCCCCAAAAACCAATGCTTTTATTTTTTCTGTAGATGACTCATCAAACAATTTTTTGCTACTCGTTTTATTATTATCTATATGTGCATGTTCATTTTTGTGCATTGATTCCAAAAAGATCTTTCAAGCCGTGATTTCTTTTTTCAGTTGGCAGCTATGATGTGTGTTTGATATATTTGTGCGTTTGCGAAATTGCAAAGAGGAATGATCACTTCAACATCAAACACAACGGAGAAGCGACAAACGTATTGTCGACCAGTACCAAAGCCGCGTAGGTCGCTTCTCACAAATAGTACATCGTTCAACAATAATGGCAACTACAATTTATTCGAAAGACAAGAGGATACGCTCAATGGAGTGACCGGCGATTCTTCTAAATCTGTTTGCTCACCACCAACTATTAAAATACAAACTTTTTCTTCCGAAAATGCAAACTCGTTTTCGCCTAAATTCTCACCTCCCCCATTAAGCTCCCCTCCACGGTGCCCAATTCAATTTTTTCCTCCTCCGCCGCCATTACCGCCCAGGAACACATCTTCACAATTGCCACCTCCAGTGACGATGAAGGAAATTGAAGTTGGGCCGACTCACTTGGGAACGGCGGGATCGTCTTCATCAGCTGAAGTATTGGATCCCATAACTTCAAATAATTTGAACGATTCTCATTCCGCATATGGACTGGCTGATTATATGAATGCAGCAGCATCTTTATCCTCCGAGTGTTCTGTCAGCTGTTCCTCGCAGAGTTGTGGCGTTTCGGGCGAGGACAACCATTCGCTAACAAAGACAATTAATTCGTTTGATGAATTTTGCGAATTCAACAACAGTTCCAACGAAAGGTTTAATACATCCAACAACACAAACTCGTCGAATATTATCAGCAGTGATTGTAAATCGGCCGGCGAATCTGTGTGCTTTTCGGGATGGATTCGCTTTACGTCTTTACCTTCTAGCTTTCCGCTGAAAAAGGATTTCGAAAATCGAAAAAAGTGTTGGGCGGTTATACGATTCAACCAACTGTCGTTTATGAAAAGTGATGAGGTATGTTTTGTTGCTGAAAATAGGCTACAGTCTGAATATTGATTTTTTAGCGCTTATTGCACTTAAATGTTTTTTTTTTAACTAACGACACAAGAATTTTCAAAGGTTCAATTTTCTTGCAGATTTTTGAAATTTATTTTGGAGTAGAAAATGGATCGCCCTAGTCGCATAATAATTCTATTCATTTTGAGAGTAAAAAATAAAATTAAGATTAATACAAAATAAATTTTTAGACAATGACACCATTTTATGGACCATTCGACTTGTATAGATGCATTTTCGTGGGACGTGAAGTCGAAAATCGGGCCGAGATCTCGGTTGTTTTTCGCGAAACAACAGTGGCACCAAATAACACCGGCAAAAATTCCGCACATCATCCATGGAGCTGTATAAAATTTTTACCGGAAGAGAACATTGAATATTGGCTTGTTTTTCTTGCAAAGGTTTTTTCTCTTCATTTTTTCTAATTGCAACTTTTTCAACTAAAATTTATTTTAGTGTCACAGTCCGCAAGTGGATATCGTGCAAAATGCGCTCAGTAAGGTGGATGCGTGCGGGAAGTTGTGGATACGCCAGGGCATTAGCGGGATGTGGACGGAGGGTTGGGCGAACATTCAGAGTCGGGTGCTAACTTACTGGATTCAGGGCCAAAGCGTTCTCATAGAGTCCGACATCCGCAAAATGATTTTGGTGAAACGCGACGTGCCGATAGCTGACTATTGCAATTTCATCGAAAACTCGACCAGCGGTCCCATTCTCATCGCGCTCGAGGGAAGGTAGGCGTTTAGCGAAGTTTAAAGTTAGCATTAGAAAATAAATATAGTGCTGATTGTATGAGCCAAAAATTTTGACCAGGTTTAAAAGAATTCAATGGAATTATTTGCACTTTTGAATATTTTTAATGCAAAATTTTTTTATGTAATTAAATATTATTATATATTTGAGAATAAGCTAACTTAAACTATAAAATGTACTATTGGAAAAATTTTTAAATATATAACATTTGAAATTTTGAAGGAATCTAAAACAGGAAATCATTACACTATGTTTTAGCTCGATTTATTTACAAGCGGAATGTGATTCGTGCACAAATTTGTGGTTCGATTTTCTGAACGCCGAGCTGAAAGTGAACGGCTCGGTGTTGGAGGAGAATCGCCTCACCGCGGACAACGTGCCGGTTATTGTCGACAAATGCATTCGTTTGGTGGCAACATACGGGCTCAACCAGCCGGGAATCTATCGGCGAAATGGCTCAACGGCGTTGGCGCGCGATCTTCTCAAGGACTTTAGAGACGGTTAGTTTTGGATAATTATTTGTTTTGCAATATTTTTGATTTGTTTTTATTTCATTCATTTTTGATTTTGCATCATGTATTTAACCTTCAACAAGTGGGGGGAGTGGGTATAAAATATAAAATTTTGCTTTCGAGACAACTTAAGAAAATTAAACATTGATGTAAAGCACAGAATATTTTTTTTTAATTGCACTTTAAAAACGTAAAATTGGAATGCAATTGAAGTAGCATATAAGATGGTTTTAACATTTGGAAAAAATTTCAGCTTATTTTCATTCACATCAGAGCTAAACTCTGGTTAAAGTCGAGAGTTTTTTAAACGAAAAAATTTTTAAATTGTATTCTAAAAATTCATTTTTTGCCTGCATTGTTTTGACGTAATTGACGTAGATGGGGTTGGAAAAAATGTTGGCTTTATTATTTTTTATTCAGACTAGAGCTAAACTTTGGTTAATGTAAAGAGTTCTTTTCAGAAAAATTGATTTTGTATTTGAAATATTTTTTATAATTTTTTAGATCCATTCAACGTAAGAATGGAATCGGTGACGGATGAGAGCATAAACGCTGTCGCCGACATTCTTCGCTCATTTTTTCGACAGCTGGAAAAGCCGCTGATTCCCGAGGAATTACATGAAACGCTTTACAAAATCGGTAATTAAAAACTTCTTGAAAAATAATGGCGGAAAAAATGAGAGAATGTGACTTTTAGAGGAATCGAGGACGGACGACACGCAAAAGGTCGCAGCTTACCACGATGCGATTTTCACGTTGCCCGTGGTCTATTTTAGTACAATTAAGAGACTTTTGGCGCATCTACAACAAATAACTTCGCGATCGGATAAAAATTTAGCAACGATCGAAAACATCTCGAAAATATTTGGACCGACAATTTTTACTGGTCATAATGTAGGTCTTAGTTTAATTTTGTTTTTATGCCTTTTTATGTCTTATTATATGAGTATTATAATCGGAAAGCTCCTTAGTTTTGTTTCGAACCGCTGTGGGAAAAATTTGAATTTTTTATTAATGTATAACTACATTTTTGTATAACATACACTTTTTAGCCGGGCGAACAAATTTCGATTGAAACGTACGCGAAAGCGGCGCGACAAAGTATGGTGATGCGAGACCTTTTAACAAAGTTCGACGACATTTTTCAAACGACGGCCGAGGAGATTTCTGCAAAAACAAAATTGGACGAAATTCAAGAGCAAAAACAAAATCCGAAAGTGAATTTTTTGCATTTGATTTTTTTTATTATATTTTATGATTCATTCGCAAACCAAGTGATATAATATGTTTTATTTTTAACAAGCAATATTTTTTATATTTGTGTTGATGGTTTTAAGCGATATCAAATGTGATATTTTGTTGTGTTTTTGTGATGATTAACTTTAAATGTCACATTTATTATGTTTTGCTTCTCGTTTACTTTTACTTTTTAACAAGTGGTGAAAGATTTTTTTTAGGCGAGGGCGGAAGGCTTTCTCGTGCCCATTCACTTATTCCAGAAGGACAACAAATGCTTTAACGTTCAATGCGAGTGGAGCGCCGCTCAGGTGGTGTCATTTCGCGTCGAGAAGTTGCTCGTCTCATCCGACGCGTCACTCTTGGACGCATACGCGCTCTTTGAGGTTATCCGTGGCGGGCGAATGGAACGGCGCATCAGCGGCGATGAGACGCTGAAGTCGATTGTGTTGGGCAGATGGTTGGAGTGGGAGAATGCGGCCACCGAGTGCTACTTGCTCTTAAAAAAGGATCCTTATCCTTTCCAACCTCAGGTATGTTTAAAATTAAATTTTTAATATGTATTTTTTAAATTTATTGGCAAAATGTATCGATAATGTTAAATTTTAATATTATCTGCGCCCATAATTTTTTTAATAATTAAGGAAATTCTAGAATGTTCGACCATTTGCGGATAATATAAAGTTTGCTGAGCCTTCATCAAAGTCTTTCAAAACTTCGCAGTTACGAGTTGAATGCGGAACAAAAGTTGTACAATATTCAAAGGTTTATTTTTCGTAATTTTTTAATTGATTTTGGTTTTATGTCACATATTTATTCTTTTTTAATTCTTATATTCTTAAAAATGTTTTTTTATTTTTATACATATTATATTCTTTGTATTGTTTTAATTTGGTTTAGACTATGAAGCTGTTAAACGAATGGATAGTTGATGAAATGTTGTGGTTCATCGGGCACGAAACGGATCGAAAGCCACCGTATCCGTATTCATTGACCTTTTTTCTTGTCGGCAAAAATGCCACCAAATATAATGGCAAATTCGCCGGGCATTGCGTTGTGTTCAAGGACGAGGTTCAACGTTCGCAGTGGCTCAATTCGGTAATCGTTTGTAAACAGGAATACTTGCCAATGCCTCTTATTCAGATATAATCTTTTTCCAATATTTTTTGCGTTTTTTATTTTGAGCAAGCGACGTTTTTTTCAATAGTTTGATTTTTTACAATTATTATACTAGGAGTGAATTGAAACATTTTCTTTTTGAAGTTTACATTTACATTGTTGCCTTGCATTTCATTAATAAGAACTTCTACATTCTTTATTGACTTTTTATTAACCCATTCGTAGTTATTCCACTTTTCTGTTCATACCAGTTCGGGTTTTTTAGAAATTTGCAATTTTTGTAAAATTAATACCAGACTTTTTCATTTATTTCCTTTGTTCAACCAAAGTCATTTGCTCATTCAATTTTCTTTACGTGGCTTTTCAATTTAATCTTTGGCCTTAATGTATTAAAAAATTTCAGTAATACAATGTATGATTATCATTTATACACGATTATACATTTTGTATCTGGCTCAGTTGTTGTGGGTTTTTTTAGGCAGATAAAATTCAAATGTACGCAATTTTAAAATATAAATTAAGAATAATATTTTTGAATTTTTTTTCATTTTTTGTTGAATTATTTTATCTAAATATTTAATTCTGTAAACCAACTTTCGGAGAGAGGAATAATTAGAAAGATAATTAGAATCGTACATTTTTATAAATCTAACAATGACATACACATTAAAAAAAATCAAATTTCATGAAAAATCAAGGCCAAATTCATTGAAATAAATTAACGCAGATACTCAAAATCGTACATTTTTATTAATCGAACAATGAAAAGCACATTTCAGAAAAATCAAAATCAACTGTGTTAGTTTATATTCCAATAAATTTGGCCTTTATGTAATGTTATTCTTATTTTTTAAACATGATAATAATTGCATTTACAATAAAATTTGAATGTTTTGATTGTTAGACATTATAACTACAAGAATGGGCATGTGTGCATAAATACGATATTTTTTTTTCAAAAGTCAGTAATTTAATAATTTTATATGCATACTAAATAACTAAAGAACAAATCAATGCACGGTTTTACAAAAACAAATTTTTAAATTGGAAATGAAGAAAAAATCAGCCAGTGTTGTAGCTGTTCACGTTATTTAGTTTTTTGAAATTGACCTGTTTTTCGTTGATAGAAAAATTTTATTTTTATTAGGAATTGACCTGTTTTTACGTTTATAATTTGTAAATTAATTCACAGAAAAACATTCTGGATTTGTTTTTTGTGCAAAAAAGCTCTTTAATTTCAGTAAGGTGGTGGAGCTAACAACAAAATTGAAAAAGGTAGGCAGTACGCAACTTTACACCAAAAATATTTTTCGATTCCTGGTTTCTCCAATAGCTATGTCTTTGATAACATAAATTATTAAAACTGTTACACTTATAAACAAAACTATGTACATAAATATGGAATAGTTGTTTCTGATTGGCAGCGAACTAAAAGTGCAAAATGAAAAACCATTTGACACCAAATTTCTAGACGGAATTTTTTATTATTTTTTGGAAAAGTTGGGTCTTTGTTTTGATAATTGATCGGCTTTCAAAAAAGAACTTTCTGAAATTGTCGAATTTATTGAAGGTGACGTTTTATTTTTATCATTTCTGTAGAGCCACCGTCATTAATTTCTGGATTTTTAAGATTTATTCAATTTGTTCTTTGAATTCGTTATTCTATTCTATAATAATCTTTGACTGTTCCTCTGTATGTTTTGGTTTATTTTTCAACTCTACATGTAAAGATTTGCTGAACTATAAACGTAATTTCTTTTCATTTCGGCGGTATTTTTTTATTATAAAACATTGCATATTTTCACAAAACTTTTTTTGTTCCAATTGGTGGGGAGGGGAGATAGTTTCATCTGACCGAATTTTCTATCGAACATTTCAATTTTGCGGCATAAGATGCAAAGATATGTTATTACTGTTTTTATTCCGCATTTTTACATTCTTTTTTCGATAGCGTCGCTATTTATCAATCAATACAATACAGATTTTCATTTTACAATTTTTTTACAATCAATTACTATAGCTAGGAGAGGACGATACATGCTTTTTTTTCTAAAAATGAATACCTTGTCAATTGATTAGCATTAGATTGCAAGGACATTTTCCGTCGTATTAATGCTTTATAATTGTGAATTAACACATTATGAGCCATTTGAAAAATTACTTGAGCCATTTTTTGCAAATTGACATTTTTTACAATTTTTTACAAAAGCGTGATTGCGAGGTTCCATTTTTTGCGCTATTTGGGAAAGTGATTGCACAATAAATTTCTTGTCTTTGTAGTACTACATATCTTTATTTTTGAGTTTTTTAAACTTAAAAAATAAAATTTAATATTTTGCATTTCTTCCGGTTTATTAGCTGATAATTAATAACTTCGAATGTATCAATATTTTTTGTTTTTATTAATCACTGCTTCCTGTTGTAAACAAAAAAGACAATTTTTCTTTAAGCGTTCGAAATGATTACTCACTCTTTTACGAATATTTTCCCATTAATTATCGCCGCTGTTTTTTAGCTTTAACATTTATACATAATTGATCATTGTTTTTGCAGAATATTCAACGATTTTTTTTGGAAACGTTTATAGAATACGCTGAGTGTTTTATGAAAAACGCTGGTCGGTTAACCTACATTCTACTTTGAGTAGGGATTAATTTCTGAAATTAGCTCTCGCATGAATTAAATTTTAAAAATATAAAAAAAAAGAAAAGTAAATTTTAAATTATTTCACTCTTTGTTGGTAGATTTTGGGATGTTAATATATATTTAAATTTTTTGCTCATACGCTCATTTAAGTCGCAATTGTTTTATTTTTATTTTTTCAAAATTACTGAAGGAAATATGTACCAAATGTGTTTTTGAAACTTTTTTTGGAAATTGATTTTTGTAATTAAGTTTAGAAGACTTTGCACTTATTACTTGGAGAATTAGTAGGAAAGTTGCATTATTCCTATTTTTAAATCGCAAAGAACGTGACTAGAGATGTTCTGTGATATACGTACGTACATACATACATACATATTATCTATCATATGTATGATATTTTGTAGCACTCGGTTGTGCAAAAAATTATTATTATTGCTAAATTTTTTGAGTTTTGTTTATTTGTCGTTGAACTAATCAAGTTCCAATAATTGAGGAAGTTGAGCAATCTTGAAAGTATTTTAGTTTGAAAACAAGATTTTCATATTTTTAAAGAAATTTGATTTATTATATCAACAGACTTTTTTTAAATCCGCTTATTTTCCCCTCCTTTTCACATTTAAAAAAGGTATATTCTGTAGCAAACTTTGTCATTTTTTAAGTTGCAGGGAGTTGGTTGGCGATGTTCGTGCTAGCCTCCCTCGAAAAAGGCAATCATTAATTTCGTAAATTAAGTTCAATAAATTAAAAAGTGCAAAAACAACGAGCACGATCAAAGAATAAAAAAATTCACGTTGTTCTTTTTTGTTCAAAAAAATGAAGACATTAAATCAGCGTAAAATATCGCCCAACTTTTTATGTGGAAAAACGAACGTAAAAAATCAAAAAAAAATTTCGAGAGCGAACGATCACCGGTCACCTATTTTGTTTCCGTTTAGTTTTATTCTATTTTTTCTTGTCTTTATTTGCATTTTTTTAGCCAGACTAAATTAAAAAATCATATGTGTACACACATGTATATGCAAATTATTTAACCCTTTTTTGTTTTTTGGAAAGATTTTTATTGTCAACAATTTTATCATTTTCAGTACATTCTTATCATTGTATGTATTGTTTTACTTCGACCTTTACTCTATCCAAATTTTTTTCGATGTATAAAAGGAAAGAAAAGCCTCCGATTTTTATGTGAGCTTACCAGAAATTTAATTTTGGCCTAATATTGAAGTCCTTCTTTGCCAACTTTCTACTTTCGTAAGAATGTTTTCTTTAATTTGTTAATTCTGTGGTTCTATTTGCATGTCTTTATTTTTTATACGTATTTTCAATTTATTCAGTGTTATAGCTGCTTTTTCTCATTGCATTTTGCAAATGGTGCCTTTTTTTAACAAATTCGATGAATATCATCCTTCAATTAAATTTGACAAAAATTTGTATTTTTATGTCGTTTTTTATTTCAGGTCTATTTTTTCTTTCAATTGCGCGAAAAATGCGCAAAAAAACACTGCAAAAACCATAAAATGTGCAAGATAGAAAAGAAAAGAAATCGCACATTTTGCTTTCTTTTTTATTTTCGTTAAATATGCTTTTGTATTTTTTAAATCATTTTTCCATTTTTTCTTCGATTCTCTTTCCTTTTCGAAATGGGTGCCAGCCACGAAATTGCGCCAGCCGAATTTTTGTCCCCGTGCTTTTTTGCTTTTATTTTTATTCTTTTTATTTTGGCGCCGAGATGGGCGGTCTCTCTTCTCTCTTAATCGTCACACACACACTTGTGTGTATGTGATGTGTATGTGTATGTTTGTATTTTTTTTATTCTTTTTTTTAACTTTTAGTGCATTTTAATGTTTTTGTATGGGTTTTCGTAGGTATTGCGTTTGTGTCAGGCCGTGACTGGTAAGCCAACCGTGCGGCAGGCTGGTTGGGCGCCGCTGATCAATTCCATCCACAGCCGGCCTTCTTTCCATAATTTTCTCTTCAAAGTGTCTAATAAAATGTGTTTTTCTATTAAATTTCTAAATGCATTACATAATTTAGACTTGACTTTATGATTTACTTTCGCATCTTGCATTATGTCATTTTTGAACTTTAACGTCCCTCTTCATTTCTCTTTCAATAGTTCTCTTTCTACACGCGATTGCATTTATTGCCCTGGTTTCATATGTTTATGCACTCGCTGTTTCCCTCTTTTTTCAATACTTTTTTCTCTCGTCTCTCTTCCATACTCTTTATGCTAGCCGGCTGGCTGGCAACATCGGCCGGACGGCCGGCTGGGTTTGCACACAACAGCAACAACAAGTCGGCTGTTGCTGTGTTGTTGGTGCTGGCCCACTACCTGCCACCACTGTTATGTGAACGCCGCTAGCCGTTCCTCCATAAACGTCTTTGCCTTCGACTCGGTGGAATCTTAAACGAACTTTTAAACGGTCCTCCCATTTTTTCCTTAAAATATGTGTGCGCGCACATTTATTTATCCATATATACATACAGCAAAACACAAAGAATGAAGGCATGATATTTTGAGACGTGAAATTGGCGAATTGGGTTGGACAAATGAAATTTCTTTATTTCCAGGCTTAAAATAAAAATATAGCAAATGATTGAATGAATGGCGATCACCACTACCAGCCCTTTTATTTTTTCTTTTTATAAAATAAATATCAAAAAATTATCATTTTTAAATTGTTGAATGCGATAGCTTTTTGGATCGGTTTTCGAACCAAAAAAAACATTTTTCTTTGCCATTTTTGCACGTTTTTTGTATGTATGGTAGGTGAAAGTTGACCCTCTTGGTGTTTGGGAAGTGAATGGAAAAAGGAAATATAAATCCCGCCTTTATTTCTCTTCTCTCCTTTCTTTTTTTGCTCATCTGCAAACATGGCAGAAATTTCTGCTCTAATAATTACGCTTTTTTAACTTTTTTTAATCGTCGGTCTTTTTCATCATCCTTACAATCATGATCATGATGTATGTACATATTTATTTGTACAGTGTTATTTTGTGAAAGAAATGGAAATCACTTCTGGCTGATGCTAAGAAGTATAATTTTACAACAAAAAAACCATTTTTCTTGGTATGATGCATTAATAATTGAACGAACGTCACACCCCTCCAGTCCACAACACGAGAGAGAGAGAGAGAGACGAGGAAACATGCGGATCGGTGAAAATGAGTTGAAATACGAATTATAGAAGCAAAGTGGAGTGAATGTGTGGAAACGGTGTTAAAGATTCAGAAAAAGTGAGGTCAAAAGAGGTGAAGGGGGAGGGGGGTGACGAGGGAGGGCTGGCACTTCTCTCTTCCTCCGCCTAATTTTACTTTCATTTATTTCTCGACTTATTATACATACCATTTTCATCAAATGTATTAAATTTTGAAAGATAAACATTTTTATCATTTAGTTATATAATGTTTAATTTTTCACAAGTTTTTATATTATAATTTTTTTTCTTTGTATTATAATTATACAATTTAATGAATTACAGATTTTCCAAAGTTTATGTTTTTTGCAAAAACCTTTTTGCAAAAAAACTTTTGATAATTATTAGCTTTTTTATAAAAAATATTTTTATTTTGAAAAATTTGTTTGAAATTTGTTTTCCGTTTTTTACAAGTCATAAACTTGTTTGGAATGGCACAAAAATAAAAGATTTTCTGCACGGTGTAGGTTTTTTTTTATTCCACACAAACGTTGTTTTGTTTTTCCAAAAGCCAAGCCAAAATTCGAATATATTCACGGAGGGTGGCTTGAAAATATTTTTCAAAAACAAAAAATTATTTACTATTTTTGGGCTAAAAAAAGTTGTTTTTCAATGCTTTACAATTATTTTTTTGGCTCAAAGATGTTTGCTTTGTGAACAGTAGCAGTAGTAGTAGCGGTGGAAGTGAAGCATGAACGAAGGGATAGAAGAAGAAAGAACGAGTAAGTAAAGGAGGGAAACGTGTGAATAAAAAAACAAAGTTCTAAATTGTTTACGTATAAAAATAAAAAAAGTAAAAAATGTTTACTGTTTACGGGACCACAGCAAAACAAAAAAAACTATTTATTTACTCGAAATCTTTTCTCATTTTTGCTTCAAATGTTTTTTGCGATTTTACGCTTTAAATTGTAGTAAAATTCAATTTTCTTTCATTTAAGCCAAATGCCACAATTTTCCATTTTTCTTCAAGTTTTTCAACAAAAACAAATTTATTTTTCAATTTATTTGTAACCTTTTCATAAAAATCCCTTTCGTGTTGGATTCTATTTAAAGTTTTGAATTTTTCGTTTATTTTTTTAATTTTAACTTTACTGGATTTGTTCCTCTGAAAGTATGAAACAATAACCCACCAATTCTAATTACCAATTAAAATTATCTTTATTTATTTTATAATCGAAGCCGAAGTCCTTCCTCCTCGGAACTTTTTAGCTAGTACATATGTATGAGCACGTGGACAACATCTTTCTTTTCTTTTTTTGAAATTGTTTGTCATTAAATTTCTTTTACAAATTCCTTATATTAGCAAACTTTAATTGCTTTAAAATATTTTTAAACAAAAATACTGGGAAGTTTTTTTGTATAAATTTGGTATAATTCTGTGTGGGTGTGTGGGATTATATCGATGACTTATGCATAGAAATTTTGATATGATTTGATAGCTTATGTAAACATGTCCCACAATTTTTAGAAAATTGACATCACCGCGTCTGTCATCGCCATATCATTTGACAATTCTCACAATTTTATTATTTCGGGAATTTTTTTTTGCATTCTGAGTCATCAGCGCCATCATTATCAAAATCATTATTATCATCATCAACATCCGAAATTTGCTCTACTTTAAGTCAATTATTTGAATTTAGTGTACTACCGTACACTGAGTACAGGATAATAATGGCTACTGTCGATTGCTTCGACGCGTCAAAAATTCAACGCCAACGAGAATTGATGGATATTTGGAAGAATGTGGTGCCGAGTTCCTCACAAGAAAACATTTCGCCAAATGCGATGCCAAATATGGTATGCTATAATTTCAACAACGGATTTTCGGGTGGACTAAGGGCGATGGATAAGTCGCCGACTTCGTTCTTCTTTCCCGAAGAGTCGTCGGCGACCACAAACTCCGCGGACAGCAACGGCAACAACAGCAACAGCGAGCAGCTGTACAACAGCTGGACGAGGATTCCGTCGGCGCAGAGCAGCGGCCCAGTCAGCGATGAGAATCACTATCCTTTGCAGCGACATCAGCAGCAGCAGAATGCCTCAAATTTCCACGACCACCACAAGAACGTCGGCGCTCAGCTGACCTACAGCGAGATTATCACAGAGAAGGCGGCCAATTTTCAGTCTTGTTGGTCGCCAATTCCCAACGACGAAAACACGCCGCTATTCTCGTCTTGGAGCAACGTTTACAACTGGATTAATTCTAACCAGGTAATTTATAATCTTTGAAAATTAAAGTTTGAATATTTAATATGAGTTCAAAAAGATTGCTTAAAATACAAATTATTTAAATTTGTTTCTTGGCTGCTTTGTTATTACACATACATACATATATGTATTTTAATATTTATATAATAACAAAGCAGTCAAGAAAGAAATTAATTGAAAAATTAATGAGTTATGCAATTGAGTTTATACATACAATTTTCGACTTTGGCGGTTTGAAGCCAAACTTTAATCATCCAAAGTTTTTTGCTCAGTTCAATTTACGTGATAATCTTTATCCATTTCGTTCTTTCTGCAAATATTATTATTATTCTTTGCTCTTTCCATGCATTCGCCTTCTTCCTCGCACTTCCTTCTTCCCCTTTTTTCCAAAGCAGTTGCGTTGAAAGAGAGAAAAGCAGGAAAAAAAGAATAATAGGGAAAAATTGGTTCGCATCCGTACCAACAGCAACGAGAAACTTTTTTTTTGTTCGGAAAATTGTTACATAAACTTTTCGGGTATGATTATTTATTGATAAAACGTTTGAAAAACAAAATTTTCTATCAAACAAAATTATTATGACGCAAATAGAATTAGGGATGGCGCGCGGGCCGTGCCGCACTCGGAAATTAGCGGGCCGATTGTATACAAAATTTTTTAAAATATCGTAAAAATTATTTTAAATTGTGTACATAGGCTGAAAATTATATTTTCACTGTAATGTGTGTGTTGTGGGCGTGGGTTGATGAAAAATTGATTAAGAATTGAAAAATCAATTTTCTTTTTTTTTCTTTCTAAAATTTCTACTTTTTTATTTTTGGCAAAATTTTTTGCAACAGAATTTCATTTCATTCAGAAGTTGTTTTTCGCACGATTTTTAATCTCTCCGTTTATGTAATTGCCGTATTTTAATTAGCAATTTTTCATAAATAAATATTAATTTTGATATCACTAAAATAACAAAAAAAGTTCATCTTTGGCTTTTTGAAATATTTTTCAGCGTATTTAAAAAGCGCACTTTAATTGGCAACGAAATGGAATTTGAAAAAAAGCCATTTTATGCAAAATAATAGCGATAATTTGTGATTGAATGATAGTACTAAAATCTGGTGTTATATAATAACCAACTCTCTACGTCAATCTTTTTTAACTTTTTTTCTGGAAATGTATGTATGTAAAACAATTCAAATACAATAATACACTTTTAAGTTTTATCTTCAAAATAATTAAAAAAATATTTTTGGTGCCGTTGATTTTGTTATGCGTCCGTCGTCGTGTTTGTTATTTTCGTTATTTTTTGCGTTTGTTATGTCTACTAAAGCACAGCAACAAAAGTTGTTTTTATTTCCGTTTTTGGAAGCGTTTTTTTGCACTTTTAATATTTTTATTTTTCCATTTTTTTGTTTTCATGCGCCACGGCCATTTTTCAACACCACTTTTTTTTCAAACACATTACACATTCTTTCGAAAATATTTTTAGGACTTTTCTGAAAAAATATTTTTTGAAGAACAATCTAAAGCATACACATACATACACATAACAAACGCTTTTTTAGCTTATTACCAAAAAAAAGTCTGATAAAAAGAAAAAAAAGAAAGTGCAATGAAATAAATTGTATTGCATTGCCAGACGGTCGTAATTTTTTTGCCCATCGATTTCATTATTTATTGGCTTCTATCTCGGAACGAGAAAAAATGATTAGGCAATTTAAGAGTTCACTTTCACGTCTGGAAAATTGAAGAAAGGAATGAGCCATTTTATCAGCACAAAAACGAAAAGAAAAGAAAAAAGAAATGACAAAAAAATCAGAGTTAAAAAACGAATAAAATGGAAACAAAAGAAAGCAAAATTCGACGGTGAAAGGGACCAAAAATTATACAACGTCTACACATCCTTTCACATTTTGCCAACGTCGCAGCTGGCTAACACCCCCCCCCCCCTTCCTTTCCCCATTTTCCACTGCGTTTGACGTTTCGCGTCTGCTGATGTATAATGCATAACCGAAATGTGTGGCAAATGTATTTTTGGAGGTTATTTATGTGTATTTATGTCTTTGTGTTTTTTGCAATTCAAATTTTTTGTGTTTTCTTTTTTTTTCATTTACTCTCCTCTTTTTCACGTAGAGCACACATATACTTACACACACACATCGAACGCACACAAAATATTTGCTATTTATGAATGTGTTTTTTGAAGTTTTAAAATAAAGAAGGAAATATGAGGAGAAGGCACCGGCTGGCACGGAGTAGAAAAAAGAACGTTTTTTCCTTCCCTTTTGCCGGCCGCTCGCCTCCAAAGTATTTTCTGCAGCAACCACCAACAAGATCAAACAAATTGGCGGGAAAAATTTTTGCACGCTCTTTTTGATGTTTCTGTCTTCTTTTCCGCTGTGTGTTGTGCTGCCTGCGCTCGCTGTTGTTGCGTTTTAGCGAAGAAAAAAAATGCAGCGAAAAACGATGAAAACAACAGCGTGGTAGTGCTTGGTGTTTGTTGTTTTCCACAATGTTTGTTGTGGCCAGTGCAAAGAATAACAAATAATATTTTTGGATTAAAATAATAAACAGCAATAGAGCAATCATTTCAAAATTAACCGAACTCATCAAAAAATTAGCAAAGTGAATTAATTTGCAAAATTACCGTATTTTTAATATTGCAAACACTTACGAAATTTGTGTTTCACAATTATGTATGTATTATGTATGTTAAAATAAATTAAATTAAATAGATACAAAACGATACCGAAAATAAAAGGTCACAAAAATAAATTTAAAATTTTCAATAAATAAAAAAGTTCCGAAGCAAAATTTTATTTTTTCTAGATTGAGAGCGCATCTAGCAGCAACGGAGATCGCGCCGACAGCGTCGAATCACCTCCCCCCGCACCACAGCAGCCGTTTCGCTCAAATTCGCCGCCAAACTGCAACAAAAGCGGCAGCAACAACGCCATGAACAACGCAGCGGTGGTGGGGAATGGACTGGGGAAAGAGTTGTGGGACGTCAAAGAATTTGCAACGATTTTCCCACGCACTTCTAGTCTTGAGCATCCCGAAAAATATTGCCACAACGCACCAACAACAACAACAACTCATTTGGCAACGCAGACAGACGCGAACGCGAACTCGTCTCGCGATGAATGGGAACAATTGGAGTACTCGAACATTCTGCAAGAATTGTTAAAATTTGATCCCTTTAATATCGGAGGAAATCCGAAAACAAATTCGAATCAATCTGGCCCTAACGCAAACCTCAAAAATGGAAATGGTTTGTCGGAGGATTGCGATATTCTCGGCTATTTCAAAAGTTGTGACTCCTTTGTTCCCAGTCAAAATTCTTTTGAGGAGGATTTCAAGGCGCAAACGTCGCCAAAAAACTCAAATTCCGCATATACGTTACCACTGATTGACGCGCAGTACCAGCACAATCAGATATATAACAGTAATCAGTCAGCTGCTGAAGTGAAAAATAGTAATTCCGCGCCTGCGCTATGTAATCGCAGCGACAGTGGATATATTTCGCCGAGGGATTGGATGAATGTTCCTAACAACAACAACATCAATTGCGGTCAACAACAACAGAAATCAAATAACAATCACTTCAACTATTCAACAAACAATACCATGGCGTATCCGCAACAGCATCAACGTGCTGCGTTTTGGACAAGCAGCCAAAGCAGCAGTAGTCACAGCAGCATCAACTCACAGAATCAGCAGCAGCCGCAGCGGCAATGTAGCAGCGACGAGGAGCGCTTTAATGTTAAAACGGTAATTTATTTAAAAATTTATAAGGATTTTAAGAAAGTATCACTTATGCTTACTGTAAATTGGTAAATGTATTATTTTTATATATTTTTTATTTTTAGCAGGCGAACAAATTCCGGCCCATTGTTGGGAGACATCAGAACACTTTATCTCAACAACAACAGCAGGGAAACAAGGAAAATGTCACTCCACCGATCGATTTCCTATCGGGAAATCGCTCTCCTAAATCCAACGCGTGCGACGAGGCGGAGTTGAAGTGGTACCATCGCAATTTGGAGCTTCAGCAAAGCATTTACGAGCACGTCTACAATATGTTTATGGCAAAACAACAACAGTCGCCTCTTACTGCCGTCTCAGCGCTGATCGGCAATACTCCCTCACATCCGCCGCTAACCACATCCGCCTCAATTCCCACTCAAATGTCACTTTCTGCCGGCGGCAATCATCAGCCGTCGCCCGTCGTCAACTCCACCAGCTCCATGGGAAATGGACTGATGATATCCGCTCGATGCACGTCCACAAGCCTTGAGCTTCACTCGCGCTTAGAGGAATGTCTAGAGCAATATCGTCAGTTGGAAAAGGAACGTAAGAAGACGGAAGCGGAGTTGGCTAGACAAAACCTCGGCAAGCATATTAGCTCCGCTAATCGCTTCCCTATTCCGCGCCTTCCCGCAGCGCCGTCGCGCATCGACCGCCTCGTGGTAGACTTTTTCCGCGAACACGCGCGCGTTGTTACCCTCATCGAGAAAATGGAAGAGCTGCGCACGAAACCGCTTGACGATGAAATCCACCGCATTATGCGCCAATTTCTCGACGCAATTCGCCTCCTCCAACAATGCCGTCTGAATGAGAGAACCGCGATTCTCAAGCAACTCAAGGGCGAGATCGGCACGTACAACGAGGAGAAAGGTATGTATTTTATAACTTTATTTGTTTTATTTACACAAAAGTTAAGCGTCCATATATTAATTAATAAAAGCGAGATGATATATGATAAGAAAGATTTTGTGAGAAGAAAGAAAAAAACTGTTTTCAAACAAATAATTGTTTTTGTTTAGAAAATACGAATCTCATCACCACGCTGTGTGCTGTGAACAAAGCTGTGCTTCGAGCACGAAGCGCGAATTGGTGTTCACTTATGTGGACGATAGACGGCAGCAAATGCGGTAAAGCGGTGGCCAGCGAGCGCCAGTTGCAAATCGGCGCCATTTTAGACGCAAACTACGAGTTGGCGCCCCCCGAGATCAAACTCAGCGCCCTCTGAATAATAACTTCTCAGAAATGATAGTTTCAAGAATTACTTATAATTACAGTAAAAAGTTGTTAGTCAAATTAGTTTATTTGTAAATCCCGGTTTAAAGTCCACTTCCTAACTTTAATTTTCCACACATTATAAGGCCTTAATATATTTTTTTATTTTATTTTAAATATCTTTTGAGATGGCCCTAAAATTTTATTTCAAATTTCTAATTGTTCTGCAAAAATATGAATTTTTTATGAATTACGACAAATCCCGCAATTTTTTCCATTATTCCAAAATTATTTTTTCACCATAATATAGCGCGTTAATCTTCAAATAAAAAATTAGTTCAATAAATAGATCTTCGATTAGGCCGCTTTACATCATAATAATAAAAATTAAATTTCCTCTCTTATTGCCTTATTTTGCATATAAAATACATAGTTTTAATACGCAGGAACATATTATTTCACATATATATTGGTCAACCTAAATTTTACTTTTTTGCATAATATTTTGTTTTAATACTGTGCATTCATATGTTACTGTTATGCTTTTGTTTACTTTATATTAATTTGTAAGAAAATATATTATTTTGTTGGGAAAACCATATTAAACTTAGTCGAAATTATGTGTAGAAGTAATTTAATTCACTTTTAAAGATGGATAAAATATGCAGTATTACTATTTGTACTCACGTTTGGATATAATAAAGTTAATCGATTAATTGAACTGCAACATAAAAACTTAAAAAAAATTTAAATATGTACATATTATGTATCTAAAAATCATTTATTGAAACTTACAAAATATTTAGAATTCACTGATGGAAGGTTTTAAAAACTTTCTAATCAATTAAACAGAAAGCTCGCTAATGAATGCGATAAAATTTGAACTATAAATTATATCCTTGTTATAAATTATGCATGGTAATTTAAGCATAGTAGAAATCTAACCCTTCGGAAATTGCAGAAAGAACTACAAGTTACTGTTGACCAGTGTTTCCAATTTTTGGCTAAAGTTAAATTTCGACTTTCCCGCGCTTTTCTGGATTGCCCGAGTATCCCATCAACGTGGGCAATCGATATGTCAGCAGATAGCCCATTAAAAATCATGTTGATCTGTGCAGTGTTTCCATTTTC
>SAUE01000001.1:11474-23475 GCA_009724625.1 Deladenus siricidicola
GTGTGTGTGTGTGTGTGTGTGTGTGTGTGTGCGCGTGTGTGTGTGTGTGTGTGTGCGCGTGTGTGTGTGTGTGTGTGTTGTGTGTGTATATGATAATACGGTAAAAACACAAACTTCTCGAGGAATTTTAAAAGTTAATAATGTAAATTTAAAAGTTAATAATGTCGTAAAAATATATAAGACAACATCAATTTTTCATTAATTTAAAATTTACAAATGTGTTTTCCTTACATTTGCACTTTTGTATTTTTAGTTACAAGAGTAATTGGCCGCCAAATAATTTATAATTTTTTAGCTTTTCTATTTATTTGACTTCGCTAAATTTTTAGTTAAATGTTTTCCAAAAATCGGGTATGCAAGTGGCGAAAACCACAGATAAGTATAAATCCTAGTTTACCCCACCCCCCTCCCCAAATTTCGAAACTTTTTTTACGTTTTCTAGACCAGTTTTCCATGCTGATTACGAATATGATATTGGTTTTGCCAGGAAACGATAAAAAAATAGCAGTTCGACACCACAAACGCCACAAAACCACATTTTTTTACGATGTTGATCAGCATACGAAATTACGTAGGAAAAATTCCCCTGTGGTTTTCGCCACTTGCACACCCGATTTTTGGAAAAACATTTAATTAAAAATTTAGCGAAGTCAAATAAACAGAAAAGCTAAAAAATAGAAATTATTTGGCGGCCAAACGTCCCGGCGGCCAAACGGCGACGGCCAAACGTCACGTACCGGTAACAAAAGTAAATTTTAAATTTCGAAAATCAAAAGGCCCTCGTGATTTCGAAAATCGAAATGAAAAAAGACCGAAAATAGAAATTGTTACACCCCTGATTCGCATACTCCTAAAAGCATTTTGTAGTGTGAATACCGCAATTATCGATCTAGCGCTTCACCGCGAAGTCCGTATAAGTGTGACTAATTGTATTGTGGAGTGGGTCGCTTCGCCGGGTCCTCCGCCCAGCATGCCGAGATAAGATTTACCTCCGTGGGCGGAATGTCGAATGGCAACTTCATTCGATATTTCGTGGCGTCCGTCAGCCGCATTTTCACCTCTTCTATCGTCATTCCTAAAGTTATCCAAAAAATGTCAAAAGAGATTGTGGTGAGATAATTTTTTGAATAATAAAAATAATAAATCCGCCATGGCCTTTTATGAACTTAACAAACCCATGTATGGCTCTGAAGCATCTGTGATTTCATAAAGTAGTATACCAAACGCCCAGACGTCGGATTTGATGGTGTATTGTTGGTGTTTTTCCCTTCCGGGGATTGGTACTTCTGCTGTTTGTCCCCCCCCCCCAAACCATAGGATTTTTCTGAAATTTTTTTCCGATTCTTGTCCGAAAAATGTTGCCTAGTAGGTAATTTGTTGCGCTGATTCCGAATCTGATAAAAATTTTGACGCGCGACGCGTCGCTACCGCGCTAGAGGCGCGTTCGGGCGACGCGTCAAAAATTTTTTTGCAAATTTTCCTAGCATATAATACATCAATCGAAAGCGCTTGGCGAGCTGACCCCGAATCTGATAAAAATTCGTTGTTTTTGTGCTATTTTTGACATTTTTAATGGGGTGGGATATAGCGACCCCCCCCCCAACACATGTGCAATTGGGGGCGGGGTATAGCGACCCCCAACACGTGTAGAAGTTTGACTTGGACTTCAACACGTGTTCGGGGGTATCCCACCCAATTGCGCACGTGTTGGGGGGTCGACATATCACACCCCAGTAAAAATGTCAAAAACAGCACAAAAACAACAAATTTTTATCAGATTCAGGATCAGCTCGCCAATTGATGTATTATATGCCAGGAAAATTTCCAAAATTTTTTTTGACGCGTCGCCTGACCGCAAGTATTTTATCGGCATTTTTTTTTATCGTCCGTCAAGTCATATAATTTATTGCTTTTTACGGCAAGTCCAAAATCGGCGATTTTGCACTGAAAATTTAAAAGTTAATAATGTCGTAAAATAAGCAATTTTTTAAACGAAAATAGTTGGTATACCGTATTTTGCATACGCATTTTGTTCTGGCCAACTACAGCTAAAAATCGTCTAAAACCTTCCATTTATCTTTGCGGTGAATGGCAAAATTTGACGCGCTCCCAAATGATAGATCTTCGGGGGGGGGGGGGGGGGGGTNTCTACTCTTTTTTCGGTGCTATGTTCTTTAAGTGTCCGCACCTGAAGCCCAAAACCACACCCATCCATGCCCCTTCGTGCGGGCTATTTTTTTATACCCAAACGGGGCCCTGTGGGACTACTCCCTCTCTATTCGTCGGCAGCGTCAGATGTATATAAGAGCCAGGGCCTAAAAAGAACGTTTTTTTCCCCAAAATTTCAATGCATACTCAAAAAGGTGTGTAAAAATTACAGTTAACACGTCTTCTGAGAGGAGAACATTTCGAGCTGCAACGTCGCGGTGAATGCAATCTTTCGACTCGAGGTACGACATTCCTGCCGAACACTCCGTTCGTTGGCTGTAGCCGATGGAAGTGCCCTTTTCTCGGAGGCGCTAAAAATACACATAAAGTACACAAAATCACATCGGAAAAATTCCTTTGTTTTCTATTAAGGTTCTATTTCCATTTAATATTCGTATTTTATAATTTTTTTCCGAAAAAAAGTTAAAAAAAGTTTAACACCCCCCTCAGAATGAAATTCTGCATCGAAACTTCCAAAACTCGATTAAACTTTGAAATCCGCAAATGTCGTTCCCCCGAAATAACATTTCATTTATTTAAAAAATTGGAAATTTTTAAAAATTATTTCGTCCGCAAATGTTTTTTAACTTTTCTTTTTGAACGAATTGTGATAGTTCCAATAATTGCATTTTGTTCGCGACCATAAAGATTTTTTTGCCGAGCAGATTCTTTCATAAAGTCAAATTTTTGAGAACGGAAAGTTGAAATTTTAAATCGGCTTGTACTAGGTTTTGTAGAGTTTTGCAAGGGCTTTCAGATTCTTCTTTCAAAATTATTGTCTTTTCTGTGAATCGAGGAAAATTAATTTATATTACAAAACAAAATTATCAGAACTTTTGCCGCACCCTGTATAACGCACGATAAATTGGCTGGAATTGCTGCCATATCTCCGCCATACATTCAATGAAAATTATACAAAAAATGCTAATTTTTTACCAAATTGACGAATATCTGATCACTGAAAAAAAAGGGGAAAAAGCAGGCAGACAGTGAAATGAAGATAATAATAATTATTATAATAATATTATAATTATTTATTATTATACATAGACCAGGGGTGCTAACATTTACGATTTACGTATTTACGGCTTTTTTGACCCAAAATTTACGAAATCGGCCGATTTTCGTAAATTTTCGTAAAATTTTCAACATTTTCCAAGAAAATTTAAATTTTTAAAACTCAATAATGCGTTCGAATTGGCGCGAAAAATGTCGATATTAGTGGAAAAAGAAAGTTGACAAATTCAAAAACGTTCAGATGAAAATAAAAGCAACAAAAAAAGCAAAATGAACAGAACTTTCTTGAAAAAAAATAGGAAAAATTTGAAAAAAATGTAAATTTTCAATCGAAATTTGAAAATTTACGATTTTCGATTTACGAAATTCCGAGGTCCTGAAAATTTACGATTTACGAAATTGAAAAATTATTTTAGTAGCACCCCTGACATATGTATGTATGTATATGTATGTATGTCATATGTATGACATATGTATGTATATGTATGTATGGAACGGAAAAACATTTTGCGAATTTCGGAAAAGTTTTCTACAAAAAATAATAAAAATTGCCGCGAATTAAAAATAATTGGCCAACATTTTCTTCTTCCTCGAAAACGGTCATTTTGCTGTAAAAGTTTGTTCGAAAATTCTTTAGAAAAATATAATTTGGCCATACTGTAATCATTTGCAATCATTTCACAAAAACTTTCAAAAATTTTTTCCAAAGAAAAGAAAAGTTTTTATGACAAAAATTTATTTTTGCTAAAAAAGGAAAAAATTGCAAAAATGTCCGACCAAAAATTATTTCACGCGCGCATTCTCGACGCCGCGCTCGCCAACGCGGAGCACGTCGCGCTGTCGGACGCGGAGACGGGCGAATCGCTCAGCTATAGCGCGCTTCGTGCGCGTTCGCTGGCGCTGGCGCGCATCCTGCGCGCTCAATACGCGTTGCACCGCGGCGACGCCGTCCTCTGCGTCATGCCCAACAACATTCACTACCCGGTCATTTTCCTCGCCGCCGCGTCGATCGGAGCGCCGTTTTGCGGCGCGTGCGCCACCTCGACAAAGCCGGAGATTGACGCGCTAATCGAGCTGACCGCGTGCCGAGCCATTTTCACCACTTCGGAACTGTTGGAAAAGGTGATTCAAAAGAGCGCCGACATTCCCGTCTTTGTGCTCGGCAAATTATACGGTCAGCACGGCGTCGATCTCGAGGAGACTTTCGAGGAAATCTCCGCAGAAAACTTTAATACGAACACAGGTGGCGCAGCTGTGGCAGACAATAACCACAGGTATTCAAAATTGTGCGATTTTTATTCTAAAACAAATTTTTGACAATTTTCAGCCATTCCGCTGAGAACGCAGCAGAGGAAGCAGCAGCTAGCGCAGCAGCGGACGATGTGCTGCTGATGGCGCTGAGCAGCGGTACAACAGGCACGCCAAAGTGCGCGCTACTAACGCACCGCAACTTCAACGCGGCCACTGACGCGCTGAAAAGCGCCGTCTTCGACGCGTTGAGTGCGCGTGGTGCGGTGTCGCGCGCCACCGTCGCGCTCCTGCCTTTCTATCACGCGTCGGGCTTTTGGGCGCTGTGCTATTGTCTTCTGAGCGGTAAGCTGTTTTGTGACCATTTTGTCTAGCAAACAGATTCAAACTTAACCAACCACCTTCGTTTAAGGCCATCATTCGGTGGTGATGAATCGTTTTGACGCGACTATTTTCTTGCGCGCCGTGAGCGCGCACGCGGTGGATACGGTGAATGTGGTGCCGAGCATAATCAACTTTTTGGTGAAGAACGGCGCGGAATTGGTGGAGCGCCTCGGGTTAGACTTGAGTTCGGTGAGAACGATTTTGTGCGGAAGTGCGGCGATCAGCAATGATCAGGTACTGTGTTGGTTGGTTATCCAACTGTATGTATATACCTCTAATTGTAAAAATTTATCTAATTGTAAAAATTTAAAATAAAAAAGGTGGACGAGTTCTTGCGACTTTTTCCTCGCGTCAACAACTTCTTGCGCGGCTACGGTATGACGGAGGTGGTACTGTTGAGTCACATGACGCCGCTCGACCTCACGCGCCAAAAAATCCAAAACCACGCAAACAGCTGTGGAAAACTTCTGCCCGGCTTTGAAGCAAAAGTAAATTTTTTGTAAAAAACGTGTATTGCGTGTAATTGCGTGAAGTTAAGATTGTGGACACGGAAACTGGGGCGGAGATTCGCGAGCCGCAAACGCCCGGCGAGCTGTGGCTGCGATCGGATAGCGTTATGAGGGGCTACTTGAGGGATGAGCGCGAGACGAGAATGTGTTTGGATGCGGAGGGCTTTCTGCACACGGGCGACATTCTTCATTTCGACGCGGACGGCTTTTACTACGTGGACGGCCGGCTGAAGAATATGATCAAGGTGAATGGGATGCAGGTGTCGCCCGTCGAACTGGTAGGTCCGCATTCCACTACGGCAGCATCCATTCTAGTTAACAGAAAAAACTTTTTTAATATTCATTTCGAGTTTTTCAGGAAAACATTCTTCTCTCTCACAGCGACGTGCTCGAGGCGGCGGTGGTAGGCGTTGGCGACGCCGACCGTGGCGAGGTGCCCAAGGCGTTTGTCGTGTTGGCGGCAAGTTACGCGCCCGGCACACAAATCGACGCAAAACTGTGCGAAGTGCGCGATTTTGTTAACGCGCGCGTTGCGCCATTCAAACAATTGGCTGGCGGCGTTTTTGCGCTAGCCACACTGCCCAAAACGTCGAGCGGCAAAATCGCGAAGGCGCGCTTGAGCGCGCAGTTGGCCGCCTGCGAGGCGTCAAAACCGCTGGCGCCGATAGCCGAGGAGCATCACCAGCAGACGGATAATTTCACTAGAGAAGCAGCGGCGTCCACAGCTGTTGCTAGCTGCTGTGGCTCGGCTGGGTTGGACGAAGACGGCGAACAAGAAACCATTCTTTGACGTTCCCAGAAAAACATTTCCAAAATATTTTTATATTTTTCTCAATCTATTTGTGTTATTTACTAGTGGAATACCGTAGATTAATGGAATACCGTATACTAGTGGAATATACCGCAGATTAATCAGCAAAAATTTTGTGCTTTTTGCTAAAGCAAATCGAAAATATGTAAATTATTGACTTCTTTAATGTTTTAGCCAGAGAAAAATAGTAATTTATTGCACTTTAATGTTTAAAGCTGGATCGATTAATTTGCAAAATTTATTTATTATTACTAATTTTTTACATCAGCAAGAAAATGAAATAACCATAAAAAAATTATATTTTCACGTACGAATGAGATCAAAATCTTCCACGGCCGACGATGTATTTCTTCGACTTTGCAGCTAAAAAATAAATTGATAAAAATAAAAGAATCTCAGTCACATATACATATTTATTTATTTATTGCGTTTGTGGAGGGTCATATTTCTTCACTTACAATCAAGTCGAAATCGTCAGTGGACGAAAGGAACGGCGACATCGTCTTGAAGCCGAATTCCTCCATTTCCGCCTCACTCGGCACCGCCGACAGAGGCGACTGCGCGGGCGCAACGGAAATATTTCGTCCCGCCACGCCGGCCAAAATCCGCCGTCGGCGACTGACGTCACCGCCGCCCAAAGCCATTGCACGCTCGCTGTGGATTTCGTTGATGATAGGCCGATAAACTTCATCGGCCGCCCTCAGTCCCCACAAAAAGTCATTGTGGTTGAAGTCGGCCAATTTGTGGACGCCCTTGACCACCTCGGGCCTCAGCCACTTGAGCAAATGGCGCTCCACGTCCGCCGATGTCGCTAGCCAGTCCGAGTCGCTGTAGTAGAGGTGAATGGGCACGTCAGCGATGTTCGAGATGATGTAGTCGGGCGCAATTACCTGCAACCATAAATCATTTAACCTAAAGAATCTTCACTCTCAAGCATCACAAGCACCGCTAGAATTTCAATTTATAAATAAATTTGTTATTTCTTGACACCTTTTCCAAAAAAAATTTGAGGAGATCTCATCCCAAAACACCGCTAACTTGGTAAAGAGCAAAAAGTCTTGAAAAACTCCAATTTTTAATTTGTACCACCCCGTAAAAAACCCCTATCATATTGCTCACATTTCTTTAGTGTCGATTATGTAATTTACCATTCCATAGTGTTGCAAATTGCCAGTTCGACCAAAATCGTAGGCTTGCTGGCGGCCGTGCCTCACCATCTGACAGTAGTGCAAAATGTTCCGCAGCGAAGTACCGGCCGGATTGTGCGCCAAATAAATGCCAATTCTCGTCTAAATTTTTGCGCTAAACTAAAAATATGTACAGCATCAAAAAATGTAATTTATGCAATGAGTATTACCGAAATATGTAGAAAATCAACCTTGTTCAATTGCATACTGTCGGGTCCACTGACGAGAAAAAGAAAGTTTTCGCACAATGGATTTTTCGTGTAAAGGCCACAAACGAATTCCGTCAGAAAGCGCGAAAGAATCGTATTCGGCAGAAATTCTTGATCGCCAAAAAATGTTGTAAAAAGCTGAAATTCTAAAACTACACATTCGATACCATCACAAATCGCATTCGACAAACCAATAGCTGATCGTACATCTTATCGCCCAAATACCGAAACAGTCCCTTCACGTGCGCAATCGTGCCGACCGGCGCAATGGCGAAGAACTTTTTTATCTGCGACAACATTTCCAGCATTATGTATAAACTCAAAAAATCGTACAATAATCTCGTAAAAAAATACCTTTTTGCTGAAGCCGTCATTGAAGGACAGTCTGGAGAACATGGTCAGCGTGCCTTGTGAATGGCCGACATAATACAATTGTTTTTGGCTGGTGGTGTTCAGCGCATAGTCGATCATCGTCTCCATGTCGTACTTCGCCATCTCGTCCCAACTAAATCATTTTACTGTTGGCACTTAATTTTAAATAAAGTATTATAAAATGTGTGCCCAGCCCGAAAAATTAGTCTTCACCCGACTCGAATTCAAATCAAGACCGAACTCAAATAATTTTTATTTACGCAAAATAATGGCATATTTACAATTTCGAAATGGGGAAGCGGGGCAACACAAAATGTTCATTAAATTTTGCGAATTTTTGGGGGAATAGAATTTTTGCGAATGGGACAAGATCCAAAAATTTCAATTTTCACCTCCGATTTACTTAAAAATCCGAAAAATTTTCTCCATAGAAATGCCCTAAATACGTCTCTATCTATCTGCGTTGTCATTGTCAAAAATTTCAAACATTTTGTCATTTCAAATATTTTGTCATGGTATCCCTTATCAAAAAAACTAATCGATTTCGAACGGTAGGGTTCGGCATATCCCAAAAAAATACCTGAAGCTCCAATATTTTGACGGATGGATTTTCTTTTGCAAATGATTTCGAGAGTATAAATTGCCCCTCGAATTCCCTAGCCAAACATCGAATCCAGAATCGGCGAATAAAAAAGCTAGAAAATCGTTTCTGTAATATGTGATTCAGACTAAAGCACATAACCAACACATAAATGTAAAAGGTTCATAAGTAAAGAAAAATCAAATTACCAGCCGACTGATGCGGTAAATTCATCACCCACACCGAACTCGTGCACAAAAGGCCGTGCTGCAAGAAGACGACGCGTTTCTTCGTGTGCCTTTTCGCACCACGCTCTAAATTATAACTTTCCAATGTGCGATTAAAACGAAAAGAAAATGTACACAAGAAAATGTGATCAGTGCTATTAAATCAGGAAATATTTTAAATTTTATGTATAATAAGAACCATATCGCCCGCTGGGGATGCGATGAAGCTCCAAAATGTAGCCATCCGGCGTCACCGCGTGATGAGTCTCCACCGGATAACCCCAACGTCGAATGATTTCGGGCTAAAAGCGCTCATTTAAAGTTAAAGTTGAACTATTAAAAAATAAAAGTTTAAACATTTCTTAGCTTCAGAAAGAAAAACAACCTACTACGGTCATGTCCGCTTCGGGGTCGCCCACATAATTCCTCACAAAACTGCCGTCAACCTGCTTTGGGCCGGCGTCGAATTGGAGGACCTGAGCTTGGCGCATTAACTGCCGGCGTTGGCCGGCCACAAAATGCCAAAAATTGGCCAAAACGAAAAATAAAACACAAAAATTCCATCGGCGAGAATAATGGCAAAATCTTAGCAATTCCATACAATAATTTCAATCAAAAAATGCGAATACTTATTAAATTCCGCCTTAATTCCACACCTTCAACGACAAGGAAATGATGATGGGCGATAATAACAGCGAAAAAAAAGTCAGCGGTCAAACGTCGGTGAGATATGTAATCAATGTTGATAATGAGATCATATCAAACATCACCCATATTGCGCATTATTTTGAAATAATCACAAAAAAGATACGCAGGAAAAATTATTTTTATGGAATTTCTAGCGAGAAATTCCACCTTAAAGCCAGCCTATTCTACATATATTCCATCTAGGTACCTCGGACACAAAAAAAAATCGAAGCATTAAAAATACTAACAAATTCGAACAAAAAATCACTTAAAAACTCTTACAAATAGAAAAAAATTTTTAATGATTAATAAAAATTAAATAAAAGATTAAAAGTGAATCATCCCTCCCTTAGCACAATTAAAAAATAAAATATTCAAAATTACAATAACGTATAAATGACGATCAAAAGGTGAGTGAAAGCGAAGAAAATGAAAAACAAATTGAAAATTAACACATAAAAGCGATGTTATACAGCAATCAAAACGCAAAATGGAAGAAACAGGTCTACTACCCACTAAGGCTATAATCCGCGCGATCATTCTCGCAAATTCTTCCTCTTTTTTGTAAAATTCACACAAAAAGTACGTTTTTCCAAAATATTCATACATATAACATTTTGCTAATTTTACCTAAAAATTGTTACATTGTTTTAAAAAATTGGCAAACTTTAAAAAATTACTAAATTTCAAAAATTCGTTAAAATTTAAATATGAAAAAGTATTGTTTGGAATGCGATTTTTTCGAAATATTCCAGGTAATAATTTGTATCATTTGAATAAATTTAAAAATTAATTGTCAATATCAAAAAAAATAGAAAAAAATTGGCAAAAAAAAGAAAAAAATCAAGACAAAGAAATAAAATCGAATTGCGTTTAAAAACCGTTTATCTTACATAATCCATTTCGAAATTTGCACACACACATATGGCCGTAAAATAAAAACTTTTAATATTCACAGAGCTCGTCGCCCTCGTCACGTTCAGTTCAGGTGGTTATTCATTCTACGCCAACGGTCACTAGAATTCGTCGTTAAATCGCCATTGTTTCGTCGTTGGGTCGCGTGCACAGAATCTACATATATACACAGAATCTACATATATATGTATTTTGTAAATGTACGTAGAGTTTTCCTCTTCACCAATAGCGTAATTCGCGTTTTTGATTCAGAGATTTTACATTAACTTTCGCAAATTGGGGGTGGGGGAGCACGATCCGAAAATTTCAATTTTTCTTCCCACACCTTTAAAAAAATTTTCAATAGAGGCATACCCCCTCCCTTCCAGCCCCTCAAAAAAGAAGAAACACTCAATTTATAAAGTAAATTACCAGAAAATTGTGAATATCTTGTCCGGCAAAGCTAATGACCTGGTAGTCATAAGTGACGGCATGAGCGGTCTCGTTCTTCAAATTAACGCTTCCTAAATCCAAAAAATCAGTTAACGCCATGTATGATGTCCGCCGGAAAACGACTGACTGGCGTATTGAGGGATAGGGAACATGTCAGTGCGATTAAAAAATTTTGAGATTGTTTAAGTAAATCGAGGATAAAAATTGAAATTTTTGGTCTTGCTCACATTCGAAAAAATTTAATACATATTCCGAAATCCTAGATACGCCAGACAATTGCACTAAAAATACGTTGCAACATAAAAAGCACTGTGTGGTTAGAGAAAGGTTCGAACATTCAGATTGTATCTCTTTAATGGATAAAACGGAGCATATTCTTTGAATAAGAAAATTGAAAACTTGCCTAGTATCTCCGTGGTGCTTTGACTTCTTACTTCTAGGATGCACGGCACAATAAACTGGATTTGTAGTGGCGTCCATTTGGCACCGGAGCTAGCCGGCACGACCTGATTGAACGGCTTCCAGCAATAGTCCAGTCCGGTGACGAGCGGTGAATTCTTTCCCAAAACTTGAAGAGCGCCGATAATCGACTTGCCCGTAAAAACTTTAGTACCGCTGAAAAGCAAATAGAAAAATTGTAGAACAATTTTTCTCTCTCCCAATAATAGGAACAAAAATAAAAAGTCATAAAAGTTAAAAATAAAAATTGAAACGAGCGCAAAAATTTATGTAACTTGGACTTCAAAAAAATCTGAAAAATTAAAATGCAAGAAACTCGAAAAAAATTTACTCTGTAAATGCAGCCGCAACTTTCCCCTCCTCCGCCCAGCAGCGCCCCATCAGCGGATTACCGTGTTGATACCATAACGCAACATAAAATACTTTCGTGCCATTGACCACTTTTAGTTCTCGGTCCAACGGCTTCCGCAATTCGCTAAATAAACGCTGCATAGTTAGTGATATATATATAGGAAAGGAAAAGAATTCCAATAGCGGATGAGTATAGTAAAAATAGAAAAAATTTAAAATTAATTTAAAAAAATATATAAATAAAGTTTACCGCCAGAATCCATTTAGCCTCAAAATTGTATTGTGGTGGTCCACAAAGCATTAAAAATATTTCTTCAAGTTATCTTGTAGCGCGGAAAACCATTTACAAGCGTAAAACATTACTTAAACCCACATTATTAATTAAACATTATAAAGGGTCCCAGT
>SAUE01000001.1:54082-64664 GCA_009724625.1 Deladenus siricidicola
GAAATTTCATCGATGTATGAAAAAGTTATGGAAAAAAAACAAGTGCGTCTATCTTTTTGAACAGGACTGTATATGGCTGTGGATATGCAAAGGAAATTAGTTACAAATAATTAAATTTTATATATTTGCAAATTTGTTTTTGCAAATTTCATCCAGAAAAACAAAATAAATGAATTCAGACTGAATTAATTGTTAGTTGAACTGTGAACGAATGAACAAAATTTCCAAAATGAATAATTCCTCAACAAAAAAATAATTGCTCAAGCTAATGACAATTTGCCAACGCTTCCAAAAATGGCGCCAATTTAAAAACTGAATAAAGTCAAAACATTTTTCAGTGAATTTTTAACTTTTCCAAAAATTAATCAAAAAAATTTAAATAAAAAATTTTTTCACAATAAATTTCGAAAAATACAGATTAAAAAATTAAAATTTTCAAGAAACTAAGTGGGTTTTTTAGCGATATTTCTCCTAAATTGTAGAGCGCATAAACATAAACGGTAGAGCAGACAGCATAAAATCAAACAATTACTGTAAAAAGTCTATCAAAAAAAACATACAATTCGAAATACAGTTTAAAATACGGTAGATGCATCACTGTTACACTGAGAGTGACAATTTGTTTCTTGCTAAAATAACTCCTAAGCAAATTTGCATGCAAATCCTAAGGTCTGGATGTTCTCAATTCAAAGTTTATTTTTTTGCAATTTTGGTGGTGGAAAAAAGATGTGAGCGAAATTTATTTTAGCTAATTCTTTCAAAAATTGTGTGTTACGACGTGCAAAATACAATCAAAAAAATACTTACATAAATACTTTGGAAATAAGTGCTAATAACGCAAATTTGTCCCCCCCCCCCACCATGTCTGAGGAAAGAAAGGAAGAGAAAGAAAGAAAGGAAGAGAGAGAAAGAAAACAAAAAGGTCAACGAAAGAAATTTTTACTTTTTTTTTGTACACAGCTGTAATTTGACCACAACGTTTTCGAAATCATTTCGAAGTCACTTTCGCGAATTTGCTTGTTATAAAACCAAATAAAAGTTTCGAATACATATTTCAAATGGCTAATCGAATGTTTTCAACAGAGCTTTGACTCGACTCCGACCCCTTTGTTTTCAAAGTTCAACAAAAAACTCAAATTTTTCATAAAGACTGAATTTTTTTTGAACTACTTTTGCGTATTTATGTAGTTTTAATTTTTCATCAATAAAATCAAGATGACTAGTGAAAAAATTAACAAAAAGGTATAAACAACAAAAAGAGGGTTGACTCGCGAAAATAAGAAAAAAAATTGGCTGAATATTTTACTCATCTTTCGGAGCTTTTCGATTTTCTCGTTCATTTTTCAGCAATCATTTTTTTTGACTAAAACTGCATAAAAAAGGAAGAATAGTTCGAAAGAATTTTCTTTTTTTTATGAATCAGCGGGTTTTTATGAATCAGCGAAAATGAGTGAACTCCGAGGTCATCGGAGTTATTTTGGATTCAAGTCAAAGCACTGGCTTTCATCAGTGTTTCCACGAAAAATTAACTTTCAAAAATGAAGTGGACTTCACTTTACTAATAAATGGAAAAAAAAGAAAAATTAAGTGGAAAAATTAAATACTTTACGTAATTTTGAAAATTAAAGTGGCAAAATTTCATTTTAAATTTAACATAAGTTTAATTCATTCAATTTAATTCAAGTTTAGATGGTGTTTATAACATGACACAAAGGTTTTGCAAAAATAATTCAAAAATTCCGCCAGTTGTGCATGTTTTTCGAAATTTGAAAAATTCTGTGTTTAGTAAAAATGTGCGTTTTCACTATTTGCGAACAATGCTTTGACTTGAATCCGCAATTGTAACAACTAAATCCGCAGGCCCAAATGGAATGATGGTTTTGGTTTCTTTTTCGTTTTTTAATTGAAAACAAAGTTATTTATAGACATTTTGCAAATAAAAAAAATAAAAGATCTATGAAAAACCAAAGCCAGCATTTCACTTGAGCCCGGCAGAGATGAATCCGTATTCATTTTTCGACAAATTAAAATTTTATTAAAATTATAATTTTAATCTCACAATTTTCCCGCCTTCTTTTTTTAAACTTTTTTTTCGCAAAACGTTTTAAACTTCGCAAACATTTTTTACCGCAAAAAATATGTAAATATGTGCACATAAATAAATAAGTAAATGCTTTTGGCAAAAGCGCTTATTATACAAAAAGGAAAGAAGAAAGAAGAAAATTGCATTTCTTTCCGCCGTTTGCTTTTCACGTCGAGGAGGAGGAAGAATTTTTGTGGTGGCGAAAGAATGAGCTTCTTCCGCCACGTTTGTCTCTGGTAGTCGCTTTGCTTTGCTCATTGCCGCCTGCATATATCGTCATCTCCTACTCTTTCTTCTACGAATACGCAAATCGAATTAGAGGCCTCTTTGAGGAAAACTTAGCAGACTTTTTATTTGTTTATTCATGTATTTTGGAGAAAAGCTGACATAAATGGCCGTAAGTCGAGATCGGCGGCGGCCGCCAACAACAACAACAACAACGCCACGAAAGTCGTTTGTGCTGGTCACCGGATTTCGCCCCTAGATGCCTTCTAGGAATTGGCGACGGCCACGCCGATGGGTTTTGGCAGCGCATTCATTAATAGGCACAATTTTGCTAGCAATTCTGTTATTCGGCGCTTCGCCGCCCACGGCCGTCCACGCCTTCCACCAATACGTCCCGCGCGCCGACCACAACGATTGTCCAGTGCGAATCCACTCAAACCGCGTGCATGGCTACGCCGGCGCGTCGCCTGGCGCGTCGCTCGACGCGGACTTCGGCGAGTTTGAGGGCGAAACGTTCGCGACCAACGGCCAAATCATTCAGCCATGGCCCAACAATACAGGAATGTTGTCGAGTGATTCGTTTCAGCCCAACGAATTCCTCAAGTCCAAGTGCCAATTCATTTTTCTCGGCGCTGTCGACGAACATGTTCAAATCATTTTCCACAAATTCGCACTCTACACGGCCGAGACGGTGAGACAGTGGAACAAGACGGTGACCACCCTCAGGTAACAATTGTGTCGATCCGCCTCACATATTGCGCCACGGTAACAATTGCCTTTAGTTTTTTTAATAATTCAAAAATTTAATAATTTTTAATAACTCGGGCGCGAATGACGCAGCAAAAATTTTTTTCAGGAATACAGGAATATGTAATTGAGCTTAATGAATTATTAAAAAAAAAAGTGAAAATTTGTTTTGCAAAATAAATGAATTTATTATTCGCAATAAAATTCCGTTGTTTAACTCAAAATGCATTTTCTTTCCAACCTCCACCCGCTTAACCTACCACAACCATTCTACTCATTTACTTGTGATTTCGAAAATCGAACACGAAAATCAAACATTTTTACTCAATGAATACATACATATGTACATATGTATGTATTCGTGGCGCAATATGTGAGGCTGATCGACATGTAAGGCTGGGTGTAATTACGAAAATTGATTCTCGTAATCGTACTCCGTAATTTCGTAATTCAAAATAATTTTTATAATCCGTAATCCATAACTTTCAACTACATAGCATTTGCTTCCCGACTCCTAAAAAAATTGTTTTTACTCTCTGAAATGAGTTGAGTAACTGAATGAATGAAGTTAAGGTGTGTCGATTTTCCGTTAATCGAAAATCGAACAACCCTTTTAATTTCGAAAATAGACAGGAAAAAAGATCGAAAATTTCAAAATTTGAAAATTAAAAATCCAAAATTTCTACACCTATGATATATGTACATACATATATGTATACATGTATGAATATAGAATATAAAAAAAATTTTCTTGTTTGAGGTGTGAGGAGGAAGACCGCGTGACGGCGCACGTGCTGGTGGGCTCGCGAATGTCGAAGATCCACGACTTTTGTGGCGAGGAATTACCGCCACAATTAATGTCGGCCAAAAATCTGCTCACGCTGAACTACGCGCTTAAAAGCGGAAATTTGCGGCCCTCGCACGCGAACGCCGCAGATGGCGAAAAGAAATTTGGCTTTCTGTTGGAATACCGTTTCCTGCCCGACTACGGTATACAGCCGGACGAAGCAATAAAGAGTTCTAATGAAAGTGAGTTTCCAAATTTTTTATTTTATTCTCAATTTTCATGTATGAATCAATCAGAAGTAAATATTTTAAATTCGGAACTCGGAGGCTCAAAAACGGCGGAAATTCGAAATTTTTAAAAATTTTCAATTTTTTTTTGCTTCATAATTTTTGATTTTTGAATTATATTCCTTTTGGAAATGTTGGAAAAATTTCCGAATTTCGTCTAGCCGCAATAGCGAAAAATTCAAAATTCCGTGGCTTAAAATGGCCGGAATTCGGAATTTCGCTCAACCCTAACCAACCCAAGTGTGTATACAGTTGTGTAAATGTGTGATAAAACTGTGATAAACAAGAGTAATAAAACTCATCAAAAAATATATTTAAAATATTTAAAAATATTTAATATTTACTGCAAAACCAACCCAAATTTTAGAGAATGTTTTTGAGTTGTAGACAAACCTAAAAAATGTGCTCAAAACACACAATTACAGGCTGTTCGTTCATGTTTAACGGTACGGTAAAAACGTCGGGCGACTTGTGGAGTCCAAACTATCCCGGCTTCTACCCACGCAACCTGGACTGCCAATACGTTTTTCACGGCCGCGAGGGCCAAATAGTCTTCATCAGCTTTGAATACTTTGACGTCGAGGGCTTTGCACAGTAATCTTTTATTGTCTGCAGTACACATATCCAATGTCTTCTACATATAAATAAGTGATTTGGTCAGTAAAATTCCACAAAAAATTATAATATTTGTAAACATTTTGAAAATGTCCAACTTTTGAAATCTGAAAGTAATCTTTGCTCAAGAACAAGAACAAAGTCAACAACTCTTACAGTAATACATAGTACCTTTTATCTTTTACGAATACTAAATTGATATGGAAAGGAAAAAAAATCCTAAATTGATATGGAAAGGCTCGTGGAATAGGATTTATTTTTTAGATAGTAATTTATTGTATTTACTGTATGCAAATTATAGTTAAAAACTTTCATTAATTTTTAATGGATTGGAATGCACAGATGCGAGGAATCGACGCAAAGCGATTTCGTACTCTTCAGCAACTACCGTACAATGGACCGCACTAATCGTCGCTACTGTGGCGGCACGCGTCCGCCGCGCGCCTCCATCTCCAGCGAGTCGAACTATTTCCGCATGCAATTTCGCACAAACGACATCTTCGACGGCACCGGCTTCTACGCGCACTATCAATTCTATGATCAGCGTAAGCCATTACTTTCCACTTTCTCCTTACACCCACTAGTGATTAGCCGACAAATCTGCTAAATGGTTGTAAAAACGTATTTTTGCCGAATACAACAACGTCTTTTTCGCAGCCTTTCAGATTCATTTTAGATGAAAAATTATAGAAGCAAAAACACGCAATTATGTAAATGCAAAAACAATATGTAGTTTCACTTTAAGGTGCGTATTGTGTTGTTAATTTGTGTCTAAAAAATCCGTCAGCAAATCCGAACAGATTCAAAAACATATTCAGATTCAAAAACATAGTTTTTGCGTTTGAATTCGCTTTATTGTATCGTTTTGCATCCAAAAATGAACTTTTTGAATCCGTTTACATTCGAAATGAATTCAAACTTATTGAAAAGTGGGCGGAAACTTCTTCTTCTTGAATTTGGACGGCAAAAATGCGTTTTGTATCCGCGCCGGATGTACTGTTATGTGCCGATACACACTGGATACACACTACAGCAGCAAAAACTTTTTAATTTTTTAACAATAACTTTCCTTCTAAAAAATGTTAGAAAAATAAGGTTTAAGCCATACGATTCAGAATTAAATTCTAAATTTTTTATATTATTTGAAATGAAAATTATTTGGAGTCAAATTGTTGCGTACCCGCAGCAGTAGTTGTGTTGTAATGATGATGGATTTGCCGATAAAGAATTTTGAATTGAATTAAGTCCCACTTTCACCGCATTTTGAAGCAGCATTGGGGTTGGTTCTTTGTGGTGTAAAAGAAAAAGTAAAAATAAAATGGTTTTTTTAATTAAAATTATAATATTTACTACCGTACAAAATTAAAATTTTTTGGTTAGGGAAAATTTTTTTAAATAAAATAAAAAAACTTTTCAGAATCTTCGCAAACAAATCGCATAAAACTGACAAACAGCGGCGCTGTCGACTCTCAATTCAAATGCTCAATCATTCTCAATGCTTTTCTCATTTCTCTCAACATTTTAGCCTTCACATTTATGTACCGTACACCTGATTTATACAGTAAATAAAGTTTATAACAAAATATACTTTTGGCTCAAATAATTTTATTTTAATTTTTAAATATTAATCAGTGCTTCGTCTCCTGCCTTCGGAGATGAAGGCAATTTTTTAAAGAAGCCTGGAGGCTGAGACAGGAGCAAAGGCAATTTTTTAAAAGTGGTAGGAGATAGGGCTGAATAGGGGAAGGGGAAAATTAAAAAAATTGGCTGCCGCCGAAACATTTTTTATCAAAAAGTTTAAAAATTATTAAAAGCACAAAAAAACCATTTAGACGGTTATCGACATTTACTTCGTCTGCTTTCATTCTGAATTTATTGTGAGACTTTTTGCTTATGAAAAAAAGTGATGGAGGTGGTGACGATTTTTGAAAAAAAAATGAGAGCGCCTCTGGGTGGACGCAATTTTTTAAAGCCTGGAGGCAGATGTCGGAGGCGGAGCTCGGAGACGAAACGCGGAGGCGGAGCTCGGAGGCGGGGCACGGAGGCGAAGCCAGAAAGCAGAGACGCTTTTTTTTCTTCGGACCCAGCACCCAGCACCAAAACCATTTAGATGAAAGTAACTCTTTTTCTTTAACTTTCAGTATATTGTGAGAATTTTTGCTTACAAAAAATTCACAGAGAATTAACGAAGGCAGACATATTTTAAAAAAATTGGGAGGCGCCTCTGCGGGCGATTTTTTGAAGCCCGAAGACGGAGACAATCTTTCTTTCAAACACCGCACTAACATTAATTTATGTGTTAATTCATTCATTTAAAAAATAAAATAAAACTGACCAAAATAAATTGAAAGAATTTTACGTAAAAAAGAAGCGAAATTTGCTTATGCATACATACATGCATACAATTTGCTTATACATGTACATACAAAGTAATGAAAATGTATAACTAACTTTAATAGACAATTTACCAAACGCAATTTTCAAATTCCATGATAATTTGTGTTTTCGCTGTGTGTGAAATTTTGTTTTCAAAAATCGATACCTTTTTGAAAAGTGTGCGAGTTATTTATCTTATCACCACATACCATTTCACTTCACTTTGCTTTTTGCCGTGATCGATTCATTTCAAGGAAAAAATGCTTTTAAGCAAAAAATATTCAATTCGTTAGCGCTACCGTCATACATACCACATACATGTATACTATTGCTAGCGTATGGTGACCGTTAGTTACATGGAGTATTGTTACATAAATATTATCGTCAACGACAACACACATATACACACACAAATAATCACACAAAATACGTAAAATGATTTACTAATTTTAATAGCAGACAAAAAGAATAAAATGTTTTAACAATTTTTCGCTTAATGGATTATTTGACTGGCTATCGTAATCAATGCAAGTTGCGACGCCATTAGAGGATGGCGCCTACTGTAATTGCAATCAATACGGTAGGCGGAAGTCACCGTTGAGCAAAGAACGTCGAAAATTCATTATTATTACCGTATTCGACGGAGTTCTGATCACACTGCTGTGGCTTCTTTATACGGTATTGACTTTGCTTTGAATAGTATACACAAGTATTTGAGCACATTTGCTTTCAAAAAATAATAGATTTCAAAAAATAAACACGATAGCTTTACTTACAATTGCTAACTTCATAACTTGAAAAGTGATGAAATTCAATTTTTTTAGTGCTTGGTATACAGTAATTTTTCGAAGATTACCCAGTTAGGCTAAAAGTCTGTTATTTGAGAGTTCTGTTATTTGATCAATCCGAGCATTAATCAAAAAAATGGTCACAAAGGGAAGCTAAACACGTACGAAAGAAAAAGAAAAAAAGAGTATTTTTCGTAATTACTATTATTTACTAATTACTAATATTATCGTCGTCTGACGTTCGCTGAAACCTATCTGGAAATTGAGAATCGCCGGATGTGGGCTATATAAGCGCCGGCGATAGCGACAAGCAGTCAAAGCGGTACCTTTGGGGCGACAGGCTCGCTGTCCAGCCGGACCAAACATCGCTATGACTTTGATGGGATTCGAAAAGTTATAGTTAAGGCGGTAAGCCCAACAGGTGACTGGGGGAGTATAAGACCGGGTCTCGTCCCCGGCGCCGCCGTCGTGTTTGTGGTTCACGACTCAGGCAACGTTTGACCAACATCACACCGTCTCTGGCGGTCGTGGCGATGTTTGTAGTCCGGCTGGGAGCGCGCCTTGTTCCTAGGGGCGCGCTTGGAAGGGGTAGGAGATCGAAGTGCCGTGGTCGTGCGGTCAGCCTAAGCGGTCGGTTTCGTCTTATGGCCGACCGGCCATAAGACGGTCGAGTCTGGCCCGGTCCCCCTCAAAAGGGAGCCGGTGCAAGTGCATCGGGCACCCCATTGGAGGAGAGTTTCATTTTTTTTAATTTTCGTAAAATCTGCTAATCAGCTTCAAATTTCTCAGATTTCAGTTAGAAATTTCCGCTCAACCAACCCTACATAGTAGCAATGGTGTTTATTCGTCATATACACTACTTACTGCTCCACATAATTGAATTACAGTAGCATATAGAAGCTGCGCGCTTATACTGTACTACGTACGATACCACGAAACTTGCCTCTAAGCGCCAAAACCTAAAATTCGAAAATCGGAATTCTGAAATTCCCGCCATTTTTGAGCCTCAGAATTCCGAATTTTTCGCTCTTCCGCGGTGTGGTAGGAGCCAATTCATTTCAATTTAGGTGAAAAAAAGCGACAATTGGTCCAGAGACTTCGCCACAGAAGTAAACATTTTCGAAGCGAATTTTCTGCAAGATTCGCTATTCGACATGGCCATACTGTCGATTCTCCGCGTTATCGTATTACTGATGACGTACGTTGTGCTGCGGTGTGATCATTGGATTCCAGTGGCTTTTTGCACTACGGTCACCACACTCTTCACCGTAGTCAAAATACTTTTCTTCTTCGGCAAAGGAAAAGCGGTTAGCACGCAGCACTACGATATGGTGCCACAGTACTTTGTGATGTTCGCGACTTTGCTTGTGGCGTGGTTCGAGCTGTGGCTGATGCCGTTTCGCGTGCTGAACCGCGAACGCTGCACAAACAACTACGGTTACCATCGTCATTCACACTCGGAATCTTCGGAGGACTCGCTACCCTCATCCGCGCACACGGTAGAGACAACTTTCACTAAGCATCAGGGTTAAAGTAAATAATATTAATTGGAATTCCCAAAATTCAAAAAAAATTCAGAATTCGGAATTTCGAGATTTGCGAAAAACAGCCAGATTTTGGAATTTCGGAATTTGGATTTTTTAATATTTTTTAATAATTTTTAATTTTTTCATTTTTGCTTACACAATTTTTAATAATAGAAGGCTTGCAAAATAATTCATGTATATGTGGGAAAGTTGGAGATTTTGATTTATGTAAAAACAGTAATTTTTCGAAAAACGTCCGGAATAATGAAAAATTCGGAATTCGTAATTCCAAGGCTTAAAATGTCAGGAATTTTGGAAATCGGAATGTCGCCCAACCCTGAGACACAAGCATTTCTATAGAATATTTAAAGTGCTAAAATTGGTTTAGGTTTCGTCGTCGCGTCGCGTGACAAGTGCTTTCATTGTGAAAAGTTCGTCGAAGCGTTCCACAAACTCTCGAGATCGTTACCGTTCAAATACCATATCCGACGATGAATTTCACTCTGCACTCGAGTTTTCCTCCAGTGGTACTTTTTTCTTTTTTTATTTTGAAATAATGCTTTCATTTTTTTACATAATATTGCTTCTTTATTAATAGTTAGTTATTATTGGATTATTATTTATTGTATAATAATTATTTTTTATTGGTTTGTTCGAAAAGTTTAACACCGCTATTCGCGCGTGCGCCAGTTTTGCTTGTGTTTTTTGATTATTTGCTGTATTTTTCAAGCTTTTTTTGTACTTAACCTTCATCAACAATGTGCAGATGAAGAGGCGACGGCCGCGCTAGCAGCGACGGATAGCGTTTTGCAGACGCGAATCGGCCAAATTCTGCGAAACGAATCGCTTGAGAAGATCGCCGACTCCGAGCGCAAAGCACTGCGAATGCTGCCCGAGGCGGTGGCGTGGAAGAGCGTGCGCGCCGTCAACCCGGCTATCCGCGCGTGCGCCACCACCAATTCCTACTACGTAACGACGAGTCTCGACTTCTCGCCGAAGGAAATCTTCGACGCGATCTGGTGGAAATCACAAAATTGGAATAAAAATGTTTTGGAGTTTCGCGTGCTCAACAAAATCGACGCGGTCACCGACCTCGTATTGTGCACGAGCTCGCCCGCCTGTGGCGGATACCTTTTGCAGAGGGTTTT